>JAUKPP010009452.1:0-18096 GCA_032273245.1 Phyllaplysia taylori | reverse complement strand
GACTAGATCTACATCGGATTTCATTATCTGACTTGAGTGGCAACCAGAAGACAATCGGCAATGTAAATATTTTGCTATATAAAAAGTTGGGGTGGGAACTACCGAAAAAGCATCGACTTATATTTATATGATAAGGTTAGGGCTTAGATTCTAGATCTAGGCTTAATTAAAAGTCAGGGTTGGAGTTAGTAAGGTTAGGATTTTTAAGGTTAGAGTAAGACCCTAACACTAACACTTTTCCTTCTTTTTTATTGTCACTGTCGTCACTGACCCGATCTGCTTGGATTTTACTGCAGTGCAGCTCTATGATTCTACTTCTACTTCTAAGCTGCAGCGGTCGGATCCAAGCAGATCGGGTCAAGGAAAATTAACTTAGACTTAGACTTTATAAAATATTGAATATTTTAAGTCTCCTTACAACTGACAACTAACAGTGAGGAGATAGGGTTAGGGTGAGGTTTAGTAGTATGGCTAAGATTTAAGGTTAGAGTTAGAGTAGTTAGACCTTAACTCTAATCCTAACACTGATCATTTTCCTTCTTAAACTTAAACTTCTTTCTCATTGTATGTACTGACCCGATCTGCTTGGATTCTACCGCTACAACTTTCCGTTTGTTACCCTACGCCCAGAATGGAACAATAATTTGGTAGGGCATACCTGGTATTTTATCGGTCGTCTGTGTAGATCCAGATCATCCTGTCAAGTCAAGGCATCTGAAATAAAAGATAAAAATGTTAATTTCTTGTGTTTGAAAAGTTGCTGCCATGATAGCCTAGTCAAAGTAAAAAAGGTTTGAATCCCTCTTTTTGTGTATTAAAGGCCTATTGTTTGAAACAGTTTTTGTAGATTATAACTGTTTTTTCTTAAAGATGTACACATCCATCATCATCTAGTTATTATAAAGGGATTAGTTGTGTTGATTTACAGGTGCCATATATTTAACACATTATATGACACTTGGGGTCTGCCTGTCCAAGGGCTGTAAGCATAATATTGGTGGGAAAAGATATTTCATAGACTTAGGCCTTGATCTGAGGTTTGTTAATTTTTTATTTTTTTTTTTTAAATTGTCTGTCCACCCTATTTAAATTAGGCTAAGTAGACTAATGCTAACTGATTGTTCCTTTTGCAACATCACCACACCACTTTGCCGCAAAAAAACATTAGGCTAAGGATAGCAGTACTTCAGTACGGTGATGCTGGCAGGCCAGCCGTACTTAATGATGGATAGACTGATAGAAGGCGGGATACAGGCGCCAAAGAGCACGGAGACATTGGGCCCCAATGATTGAACCAAAACCCCCACGTGTCTCTCTGCAGCTTCGCAGATCTCGATGTGAGATATAATATCGTCAGGAGCCTCGCTGTGTAGAAAAAACACTGGTGGGGCACTGACAATCTCATCAGAAGTGTTTTTAGTTGCCATGTTACTCAGTGAATAATTCAACGGAGAAAAGTGTACAAAAAAACTGATTTGTAAATAAAATTTTAGTTTGTAATACCTAGATCTAGATCTAGAGTATAATATACTGTAAAACCTCGTTAAACTGCCAGCTATGTCAGAAATTCAAGAATGCCTACAACTTTGAATTTTGATAGGCACCCCTGAGAATACCAAAATGCCTCTAGGCCTTTGTGAGGTGGATGACGGATGAATTTACAGATCCCACTGCTCAGAATTGATATGAGTTGATTAACAAATTGTCGATGCTGCTTCCATTGGCGCTTGGTTCGGAAAGAAATAAAGAAAGGAATGTCAATATAGCATTGCTATCATGGGGATATTTCATCATCATTATTATGGCCTGTCACTCTGGGACATAAGTGCCAACAAGGGCTCTTCAGACCGATCATAGGTTAACCTCTGTAGCTGGTGTAACTGTCACCAAGTATGCCCCACCTTATCTTGGCGCGGTGGTCTAGTGGTTAGGCTGCCGGACTCATAATCGAAAGGTTGTGGGTATGAATCCCAGCTCGGGCCTGACATTGTGTCCTTGGGAAAGGCATTTTACTCGAATTTTCCTCTATCCACCCAGGTGTAAATGGGTACCTGGCTATAGACAGTGAACGATCTTGTCTGTATGTTACGTGTTATGGCGCCTGTAATTGTAAAATGGCAGCTTGCACTGTATGCCTCCCAGGAAGATGAGAAGGTTTCTGAATGACTTGGTCTGCTGGGGTAATAATAACTGTAAAGGGCATAGAGCCTGCTTTCGAGCGGGGATATGCGCTATATAAATGCAATCTATTGGTCTATTATATATTATCATGATTATTTTGGTGATTTAGGTTAAAAGTAAGTTTACTTTCTATTTTGCACAGTTAAAGGCTCAGATACCTGTTCTAAAGAAGGCATACCTGGATGAGCAGGGTGAGGTGAACAACCTCAAGGAAGTGTTGAAGGAGCGGGACCAAACCGTGCGGAAGTATGAGCAGGAAGTTGACAGCTTGTCATTTCGAAATCAGCAGTTGTCAAAACGAGTGATATTCTTACAAGAAGAGTTAGAGACATCACAAGTAAACAGTAAGAAGAAGCACAAGGTAAATAAAATGTTTCTTACAGTTGGACTTTATGATTATACAGTGAAGGTCTGTTTTGTTTCACATTGCCATCTCAAAGTTGCGGATGTGACTTACAACAATGCAATTCATAACAAGATTGGGACTTTTGTTTTATAAATGTTTTATATCAGTCATAGTCAGTCATTACCGGAGGATCTTATTAGTTTCACAAACTCGCCGATTAGAAAAAGGTATTTCAGTGATGTTTCGATTCCATACTCTTAAAGTTACTTAAGAGGGGGGTATTTTTTAATGCACTTACATGAATGATTGTTATGAAGTGATCGCCTTTGAAACACATATAGGCCTATATATATGTATGATATTTTTCAGGCCACTGCAAATAGAAAATTTGCTTCCTTGCTAACTTGCTAATTGTGTTATCACTGATTTCAAGGAAATGGATCATAAATACAAGTGAGGATTAAGGTCTTTTTCACTTTTTACAAGATTTCACAGGCTTTTTCTCATAGCGTAATTTTGTCTTCAATACATACTCTCTTATTGCAAAATGAATGAATTTACACCGGAAGAAATATTTTATCATCCTCAGAACAAAAGCTCAGAGCCTACAACACCAGAGCGAAACTTTGGTGCGGCAGCAGCTCTCAATGGCGGCGTGTTCAACGAGGAGCTGCAGAACAAGATCGAGGAGAATGCTCTGCTGCACAAGCAGGTGCAAGAATTGTCTGGCCAGTTTGACGGTCATGTGAGACAACTAGAGGTATTGTCACAAATTTCTTTTGTGTATAGTAAAAGTTTACCTTACCTTGCCATATTGCCATGCTAGCGAGCTCGTCATGTTTTTCTTATTATCATTGTCATCTTGTTTCCAGCCCATTGTCCTCTGTTTGGGGGGTATTTTGCATTTAAATAATTTTCAAAAGCTTAGCTAAAATACAGAAATGACCTGACGTTGTTGATAGTTCATAAGACCTCAACGAAACCACGGTATTTGTCTGTAGGCTCAGCTGAAGTCTTCCGAAGAGTCACGCGGCCACCATGAGGAAATTCTCAGTGCATCCAGACAGAGAGCCAAGGAGCAGGTGGACAAGCTGCAGGAAGAGAAGGCCATGTTGGAGGTAGGCAACACTTGTTGTGAGTCCTTTTTTTTTTTTTTTGACAATGTTTATTCGTCTCCCAGGGAGAAATTTGTTTGGTCGATACAATGGTAGAAAACGTAATACAATGTACATTCATGAGCACTCACTCATACTCATAGCGAGAAAGGACTTACACAGATTTACCATGAGTTAACAAAAATATTTATACAAACACATTTTTAGGGTGTATTGAAACAGGAGGAGTATTATCAGAAACGGGAAGCCTCAGGATTTATCGTGATCTTAGATTTTGTTTTGTCCTTGAAGGTAAAGAATCCTGAGAAAGTTCACCAAAATTGCACAGTATTTTATACTTCAAATTGCAAATTGCTAGCCCAGAGACCAAATCTCATGAGGTTTTTTTGTGATTATCCTAGCCCATGTCCATGCTATAAAGACATCTAAATCAAATCAAGATTCTGTCAACATAGAAGTATGAGCAGTCGTGACATTGCATCCTGAAACGTTATTGGATGCCCTCTCGTATCCTCCAGGGATGCTCATCATTAGAATTTATTGCGATTTCATGATTTTCTTACCCTGTCTGGACCAAAGTGGTACTGATGACTTTTTAATTTCTTATTCAACTACATAAATTTCTGACCTTGATCTCAAAGCTCAGGATTTTGTTCTTACCAATTGTGCCTATCCCCAATTCTTACTCACTTAAGTCCTTTTGTGTTGATTTCTGCATTTCATTGTCTTCATAGATTTCTTTTCAGGTCAAATCTTGAATATTAGATTCTGGGAGTTGTATTTTTAAAGCCTGAACCACTTAGCAATTTTACTCACTACCATTCAGTGTTTTGCCTATTTCTCTTCACAGGTGAAAATACAGTCTTTAGAGAATGACTTGAAAGACTACCGCGGGCGTTGTGATTTAGCGTAAGTATTTTAATATAAGATAAGATAAGATATCCTTTATTGTCCCAAAAGGGAAATTTGGTTTTACGGGTTTACAATTCAGACGGGTTCAATAGCAACATCAATACAATAGCAACGTCAATACAAAGTACAGGTACATAATATCGTCAAGTAACACTTCAGTTTATTGTGTATGGGACACCAGAGAAAATATTGAATAGAAACTTGAGCATCTCTGCTGACTTTCTTTCAAAAGGCAGTACATGCACATTTACTTTTAAGCATAACATCGTTATGGTGCTTCCGATATGGCTTAACTAATTTTTTGCGCTTCTGAGATAATTGGGGGGGGGGGGGAGGGGGAAATACTGATTTGGCCGGACTCTATGTTACATGAATAAACACAAGGAAAATATGAAATTTCAGCAAATCTGCCAGGCACTTCTAAACAAATGTAGTACCAACTGATGCACTGTGATATGGGGAATTACGCAATAGATTTACTCCTTTATTTTTCCATACTCCGATGTCATTTAAAAAAAAATATTATTCTTCCTCTCTTCCTCTAATTCTTTACTTTTAGTGAGCAGAAGCTGGTGTTGGTGGAGAGAACCCTACAGACTCGCTTGGACAACGCCACTAAGATAATTGAGGACAAGCTTCCCTTCATTGACTCCAGTAAGTGGTTGTCACCTCTGTGTTGTGGCGTTGTGATGTAATGAGTTACGCTCTTCGCCTGTCACGCGGAGGACCTTAGTTCGATCCTTAGCGCGGACAATCTGTTTCTTTTTGTGCTAGGATTTTTTCACTCACAGCCCTGGTTGGCCCTGACAGGCAGGGTCG
This sequence comes from Phyllaplysia taylori, assembly GCA_032273245.1. Classification (NCBI taxonomy): domain Eukaryota; kingdom Metazoa; phylum Mollusca; class Gastropoda; order Aplysiida; family Aplysiidae; genus Phyllaplysia; species Phyllaplysia taylori. The sequence goes on along the minus strand of JAUKPP010009452.1, from coordinate 12,723 downwards.
AAGTAGCCCATCCATTAAATGACCTGACAGTGTTGCAGGGGATGTAAAATAGGTAATCAAATCAAACCATCAGTGTTGTGTCTGGGGATGGATTGCCATTGTTCTCGTGTGGTCTGCTCTTTCTATATTTCTTTCGATTGGCCGGTTTTGCTTCCTGGTACTTCAATGACCTCACAGTATCTTGGAGCTCTCATGGTCTAGAGGTAGTGGTGTCTGACTCTCATGGCAATCGTCATGGCTTCAAACCCTGGGCAGTGCAAGTATATTATCCCCAGTAAATTATTTCTTCTTCTTCTTCTTCTTCTTCTTACTTCTTCTTCTTCTTCTTCTTCTTTTTTTTCTTCTTCTTCTTCTCTTTCTATGCCTTGTCTTCTTTTTCAACTAATTTTCTGACTATTCCTCTCACTCTCTCCCTTGTCTCCTCCTACTAATTGCTACTCTTGTCGCCTAACTGCTTCTCTTCTTTTCTTCTTTGTCTACTCCTTCCATTTCAACCACACCCCTGATTTTTGGGTAGGGAATCAAACACCTAGTCTTCTCTGATAAGGATGACAAACCTCACAGGCCCCTTGTGTACGTTGCGCACATTAAAGATCCTGTGGTGGTTGAAAATAAAAAAGAGTAGGCCTATAAGCCGCCATCAGGGCAAAATTAAAAATTTATCCCAACACAAAAATACTTTGGAATGGTTCTGGGCACCAAAATAATCTGATAGAGTCAATGGAACCCTAAAACCCTAATAAAATAAAACAAACCAAACCTCGCTAAAACAAAATAAACACACAGAAAGCATTGTGTGAGATGTCAAGTGCTCCTTAGTTATGCTTTGTCTTGCTTCTCTTTTTGTTCTATTCCACTAGAAAGTGTTTGGATAACATATCACATCATGTTTCCTGTAATTCAAGTAGTAAATTCGAAACAAGTATGTTCACAGTTGTGGGATAGATTTTGTTAGGATGATTTTTGTTGTTTTTAAAAAAATTGGAACCTTGCATAAGAATTGTCATACTCAGTATTTTTTCCTGAATTCTTAGATTTTTTGTTTCCTTTAGGAACAAATAATGTGAAATTCCTCGAAAGTGCATTGTACATTTCATGTTCATTAGCACCAATTTCTAGCCTTGATGCCCCATCTCAGAGTTTCATGTGGCTGTCTAAGCTCATCCCTCACGGAAATAATCCAGGGTCTGGTGAAACGTTACAATGATGATGATTTTCCTTCTCAGAACTCACAGACTTCAATGGATTGAATCTACCGACCCACGACAGACGGCATCAGCTCCGAGCCAAAGAGCTCATCACCCAGGGAGCTAACCTTGTCGGGGAGCTGACCCAGGGCTTGTCCAACTTCTTCACTTACAGTGAGCAGAGATCCAAGATCTACCCCGCAGATGGAGTCACAGAGCCCCTCAGCCCGCTTACCACCAAAGTACGAGCATTATTTTACTGGGATGCCATTTTTCATGTTTGGACTTTTTTTTATCTTGAATGTGTCTGGGGGTTTTTAAACTGAAATCTGTTTTTAAATCGTTCATTCTTCTTTGCATTTGTTTTTTGTTTATTCCTGTATTGTCAAGTTTCTACTGACCATCTTTTTTCTTGCAGACGCAATTTTGTACATTGTTCAGGCATTTTCACAAAATCCTAGTGGTTTCGTTGGCTTTACAAAGTCTTACACTCATATCGGTAAGCAAAATGAAGTGAGAAGGGAGGGGAAGGAAGGAAATGATTTGGTGCAGGAGGAGTAGGCAGAGAGGAGAGCTGGAGGATCACATTTATAAAACTTGACATTCACAGGAATTTTATTAGTGTGAGTTGTTGGACAGAGTTTTAGAAAGTTGAGCAGGTAAGAGCTTAGATGTCTCTTGTCGAGAGGGGAGAAGGTGGTCAACAACCTAAGCATAGGTTCTACTCATGGCCACATGAAGTAGAAGTTGAAAAAAAAAATTGGGTTTGGGTTTGTTTTTTTCCAATTTTTTAAAATTCACCATATGCTATTCACATACAAGATTGACATCATGGAGTACATGTCTTAAACATTAGATATTACAGACATGTTATTGCTGTATAAGTATATATAATATATTATTAATAAAAACATCAGCAAAAAAAAAAAATAAACCCCCCCCCCCCCCCCTCCCTTAAGAAAAAAGGCAAAAACAAGACAGTAGACAGTACAATAACCAGAAAAAATGGATCTCTAGTCACTGTCTCTCCAAGCACGGAGTGTTTAAAGACTATGACTAAGACTGATAGGTTGGTCTGGTGTCAGTTTACTGTGGCTTGGTAGAACATTTAGATTTTGTTTCATCTTTTGCTGCTCTGTGTATGGCAGCACATTACTTGTAACACCATCATAGAAAGGAGCCTTGGGCTTGAGGTTAGAAGTTATTTATTTATAGAGGCGCCAGCGTCTGTTCTGTTTTAGCCTTAGTGCTTGAGCATAAAAGAGATGTTAAACCTGAAACTTGCAAACAAACAAATAGTTTTACTACTTTGAAGGTAATTTTCTCTCCAATCGTTTGATTCCTTGAGCTTTGAAATGCTGTAAATATTTTTTTTAACAAAAAGTTTACTGTTTAGCAAAGAGGCGAATACCCCACTACAGTCCTTGTACTATTCGCCCTTATGCAAAAAGACTTACAAAATGTTTATTTTTGTCCCATGTATATCAAGTTTTGTGGAACCCACTAAAGGGGTCTTGCACTACTTTATCTTGAGCTTTGCTTTGTCCTCAGTTCTGCAAGTATTTGCATGAGAACATGTTGCATCTTCGACCTGTGGAGCAGTCGCTGAGGAACTTCGTCAGCAGCTTGCAAGATGACTCACTCACTGTTTTGGTAAGTCCAACGCTGGTACAACAGGGAGGAGCTGTTTTTTGTAATTGTCTTACTCAATTTGAGAGTAGTGGGTTTTTTATTGTAAAAGCAGTGGCACATAACATGTTGTAATTGTAAAAGAAACCACTAAAACGGGACCTTAATCAGTACATAAGAGCATAAAGCAGCCCAAGGAGCTAGTGCCTCTATGAATAAATAACCCAAACTAACTTACTTACTTTACTTTACTTTTCCGATCCAGCGGTCATTTGGGCTCTTGCCCTTCGACTTAACTAACTTACAAATCAAAGTATATTATGCAGTCTGTTCTGCTGTCCCAAGTCAAGACTCAGGTAACCATCACTTGAAGTAAGCTGTACCTGTGATCTTTACTTTCACTTAATGAATGTCAGATGTCACAGTTTTGCCCTGCCACAAATGAGTCAGTTGTGCTGATCTGACAAGGAACAGCAGTTTTCTCAAGCACTGCATAAACACATTCTCTTTTTTTAGCTGCTTGAGGGCACAGGTCAGTTTTCACTCTTGAGGAATAAACGATGTTAATTCTTGTTTTTGCAAAGTTAATTATAGTTGTTGGATCATGGGTAATTGCAATTTTATATTTTGGGGTTTTGTTTTTCTAATCTAAGAAATAACCGCCATCTTAATATGTTTTTGTCTGTAAACCCCCAGAGGCCGGTGAGATGTCTATAAAACGTTCTTCCTATCTTTTTCAGGAGACAGCCACAGAGCTTCAGCCCTTTGCTAAACATTTCAAGTGTATGGTGGCTTACATGAACAAGCTCCTGCCGTACTACATCTCCAGGTGAGATCTAACATCTCCCAATTGGGTGGTTGGCGGAGGCTCTGGTGTGGTCCACTCCTGCTACTTCTTTCTTATTGTCGCTCTTGTCCTGGCACTGAAATGACCTGTCAGTGTTGATGTACAGTAAAAACTGTAGATACAAAACAAAATAAAACTTCTCCCATGTGTGTGTTTTGCAGATGCCCCAATGTGGTCCACTCCTTTTTCTCTTTGAGTGTTACTTTTGTCCTAACCTACTTCATATCACTGAAATGATGTTACAGTGTTGATAGCCAGGTACAACCTCTACCAAAACAACAACCCAAAATAATGAATAACTTCTCCTACTGGTCCTACTGATAGCTTCTCCTTGCATCTTTCTCTCTCTGTGGCATTTGTGGCCTTTCAGCTTCATTTGTTTTTCTCCTCCTTCACCTTTTGGATTTGCATACACAGTAGAATCCGCATATTGACGTCTGTTAACTCAAGATTTGGCTTAAGTCTATATAATTTGGAATTCCCAAAATTTTCTTTATTTACTACATCGACATTCCTTAAGTTGACTTTCTCTTTACTCAACATAATTTCAATAGTCCCTGCAATGTCGACTTATGCTATTAAAAACAAACCAATAATGTTTTCAGCAAAGGTATGAGAAAGGAGCAAACCACAATACCATCCTAATGATCCAATGTTCCAAAATATTGAGGAGCTTCGTATTCGGTTGTGTCTGGGCACATATAGAGTCAGTATAGTCGTTTTATCTCATTCTAATGTATCCTCTCTGCCTTCGACAGTCTGGAAGAGGAAAACGCTGTGTCGTCATGCACCGCCACCCTTGCTTCCAAGAACAAAGATTTGCTGCATTCCTTGAAGAAGCTTAATGGCGTCTTCAACAAGCTGGACACATATGTCTCTCTACTGGCTGCTCAAAGTAAGGGGATGGCTGCCTGTGGTGTAGTGGTTAGGCTCTTTGTCTGTCCTGCAGAAGGCTCGAGTTCGATTCCTAAGAGGGGATGGGCATCTGTGTCTTTCCACTGGGATACTTCCCTCTCATCCGAGGTTGGCCCTGATAGGCAGGGCCTAAGTAGCCTGTCTCTTTTATGACCTTACAGTGTTGTAAGGGACAAAAAACTAAAAACCAAACAATTCCAGTCAATGTAAGGGGATGGGCAGTTGCTGTCCTCTGGTCTTGTCTACTCCTTCTATAAATATCACTCTTGTCCTGATCTGCTTACTTTCTCTGAAATGAATTTATAATGATATTGCTGTAAAACCTTAATGAAATAGAAACAAAGGATGGGGTTTAGGTGATTGTCTCAGGGAGACTAAGATTGTTGCTGTACTATTCAGGAGTTTGTTGCTGCATTTTCATTAGAAAAGATCACGGAGATGGAAATGATCTCGTAGTTTTGATATGACTCTATAACTACAGCGTGTTTTTTTTTGTATTGATCAATTCTAAACTGAAATTACTCTGAGGCGGTAAGAGATAGGAATATTATGTTTTCTGCCGATTAATCCTCATCCGTTTACGTTTTTTCTGGTACTTTATTATACGATTTTATCAACCTGCTGCGCTACAGCGCCAGTTTTCACGCACAGGCCCTGATTTTGATTGCACAGAAATGACGCTAAGCTTGCTTTTGCCAAGTGCATCTTGTGCGCTTACAAAGCAAATCGAGCGCTTGCAGTTCTGAGAAAGTTCTGACTGAACACAGCAAGAAAAGAACTATCCAAAAGTCAATTATAACTTGGGATAAAAAAAAAATTCGAAACTGATAATGTGAATTTCCAAAGATAGTAAGAAGTTGATTTGTGAATTGCAATGTGCCTGACCAATTGAAAGAGACGACTTCATTAATTTGATACTCCTAGAAATATCTATCACTTTGTAACTTAAAACAATACATGCAAATTTCTTTTTCGTAAGACATAAAGCCAAAGCTTGGTAGACAATGTTCCTTTTTGGAGAAACGGATTTTACCATCGTTTTATTGCCTTATGATGAACCCTTCTCTTTGGTATACCAGTGAGCTGTTTTGACGCCATTACCTGAAAAGGGCCTTGTTCTGCTAACTCCTTTTATAAAATGCCTTCTCAATCAACATAATCTTATTAAGTAACCGAGACAAAACTTAAATGGTCAAGGAATGATGTGTAGAAATCGATTACTTTTATCTCTTACGGTCTTAGAGTTATTCCAGTTTAAAATCGATCAATGTAAAAAATAAATACCACTCTGTATATTTGCTCAAACTTTAGTATTCGTACACAGTCACAATATGTCCAAGAAACAATTATACTATGAACTCAAGTTTGTTCTGAGATAACTTTGACTTTCTTTCAACAGGTGTACAAGGTCAAGGCCACCCTCAGACATCCCACAAGAAATTTTTCTCACACCTGTGCAAGTCTTTGAATGACTTGCACGATGCCATAAAAGGTATGATGGAAGAAATGTCAGTGGGAGTAGGAAATTTAGTGTGACAATTTACATTACATTAAATCATGAATCATATTATTATACACTGGCTGAGTGTGATGAGTTGTTTGAATCTTGCCATGAAAGGTATGGGCAACCAAAGACAGAGACCGGCGCTGTGGTGTAACAGTTAGGCTCTTTGCCTTTCATGCGGGAAGACCCTAGATCGATCCCCGATCGCGGACGATCTGGGTTTTTTTCTGCTGGGATTTTTTCCCTCTCAGTCCGGGTTGGCCCTGACAGGCAGGATTGAAGTAGCCCGTCTCTTAAATGACCGTACAGTGTTGCAGGGGACGTAAAAGTGGTAACCAAAACCAAAAACCAAAGACACAGTAGCCCTGCCAAGAGGCACATGTGATACAAGGGTCTCTAGATACTTGTATGTTTTTGCTATTCCCAGGTCCCAAATTGCGTAGTTTGAGAGCCTCGCTACAATGACGCTTTTATGTTGTGCGTTTGTGTTTTATGTTTTAAACATATTTTTTTCCTTGAGGGAATCTTATACCACGATTTTATTGTTGCGCAAAAATACCAGGCAGTTCCATGGAAAGTTTATGTGTATACCATTTCTTTTACAAGGCAGTTCCAAAGTTTATGTATACAGTTTCTTTTACAAGGCAGTTCCACAGAAAGTTTATGTATACCGTTTCTTTCACAGAGGTATCCAAGCATTATAATTCCAAAGTTTCCCTGGAGCACCAGCTACCCACAGCAACCAAAGAGCTCAAACGAACAGACGAGTGTGTGGTGGCCTCTCTGATTTCTCTAGTCACAAATACTGGGAAAGTGAGTACACGCCATGAACGAGCTGTCAAATTATACGTTGTGTGACACCATAAAACTGTCTACGTTTTTTACCACCAACTCATCTGAATCCCTGTGGATCCCTTTGTGTACTCTCTCCGCTGGAGTACCACTCCCACCGAAAAAAATTAGACCCTGGTCAAAGCAAACGGTACAAAGATATCCGCTGTTTTGCAATTGTTGAGAAATTTTTTCTGCGAATTTCTTTGTGCCCCAAGACCTCATACATTTATTGTGGTATCAATTTCTGATTGAATGATGCTTGAGTAGGTAATGGGCTAGGGTTTTGGTGTGGTCTGCTTCTTTTCCTACTTTCCAAATCTAAGTATTACCACTGCCTTTATCTATTTCCAGGTGTTGAAATTTCCTAACGGTGTCAGTAGTGCACTAAAACCGTAACACTACAATTATGTGTGAAAATATCCATAAGGAAAGATTTTGTTTGAAAGCCACTTGACTTTAAGTGGGCATGTTCACATTAATTTCCTTTCTGACTGATGAGATCCTGATCATGTAGAAATACAGGCACGAAATAGTAGATCAATATAGTGACTCTTATCTATCTTCCCTTTCCTTACCTGATTGGTGCCTGTGGTGTAATGGTTAAACGCGTCGCCTATCACGCAGTTTGTTTGATCGAGTATACCTCCGTTTTTATGGTGGGACAATGTTCAGCCCAGGTTGGCCCTGATAGGCAGGGTCGAAGTAGCCCGTCCCTTTAAATGACTTTACAGTGTTGCAAGGGACGTTAGGCCAAAACCAAACCTTACCTGATTTTTCTTATCTATCTATCTATCTTGCCTTGTCTTACCAAACTTTATCATATCTTAAGCATGTGTTTACCAAGCATTCTGCTATGGTCTGCTTCTTTTCCTTCTTCCTATCTGTTCCTATTGTCCTGATCCAGGTGCTAAAGTATTCATACAGAGTCAATATTGCTGTAAAATCTCAACAGCCTTATCTTTTTCTGTCTTATCTGATCATGCAACCTCAACATATCTTCTCTTGTTTGATGACCACAGATGGCAGCCTTCATGTCCGGAAACTTAGATTTCTTCTCCCAGCCAGCAGGCTACAGAACCAGGGGGTGCAGCGTTGGCTCCGAGGCGGCCGACGGCCCCAGATCTCACCCAGCTGTCAACCATTTCAGACATAAAGCCGCTCAGTACCTCTCCTCTATAAACAAGGTAACACATGGGGCTACCTATGTGAGGTGCATGAATCCCTGGCATGCGGCTATCCAGAGACCGTATATATTGAGAGGAGAAACATCCCATGACAACAGTGCATTGTGAGCGTAGCCAGGGGGTCATTATAACCAACCGGGAATCGCCATTTACACTTGCCACATTTTCTTTTGTTATCCTTGCTTTGATTGTAGGACCCAGATTAATGTTTAGAGGCTTTGTTTCTCCTCTCAAAGTATAGTCTCTCTGGTCTATCCCAGAGGTGTGAGAGTCATTTCTGAAAGTCAAAACGAGAATACTTTTTGTTTGAATGTGACCATTCTGCCAGTCCCTCTGGTCTGAATCGGGTGGGTGGATGAGGGGGTGGGAGTGAGAGGAGTGGAGGTAGGGAAAAGAAACAATTATTCACAATGAACTTTGTCTTTTGCAGAGCACTTTTTTGTGTTGTATAATAGTATAGCTTGGACCAAGATCATATGTCAAAAAGGAATGGGGTGGGGAGGAAACCACTCATCACTATGAACTTTGTCTTTTGCAAAGTACTGTTTTGTGTTTGATAATGTAAGTTTGATTAAGATTGTATGTCGAAAAGTTTGGGATTCATTGAGACCTCTGGAATCCATGAGAGGATATAGTTATGGAAATACTGAGATCATGCGAAGTTGTCTTTCACACAGAGAGGCTTGGAGTTTTTGCATCTTATAATCTTCTGTCAGGCACAACTGTCTCTGCCTAACAATGAACCCACCCACCGGGTGACGAGACAAATGTGCTGTAAAGCAGACCATGATACTTAAGTGTTTTGTATGAGGGCATGGGGTAAAGGTGTTGGAGATGGGGGGGGGGGGGGATATTATTTCATTATTAATTTAGTGTATGAATATGCATGTATTACAATCAAGAGAGACATTTCCTTTAAGGATGAATGAAGGATCTTATCTTTTTCCAGTTTGGCTTGCTCTTATTCATAGTCTATGATTTTCTGGTTGTTCTTGCCCTCCCTATGTGGAATTCCTTTTGAAAACATTTGCCTTTTCCAGCCTTGCCCAGAGTCAGTGCCTCATTGTGTCGCAGTCCAAAACAGAAGAACGCTGCTCAGCTCTGCGGAGAGCAAGGAAGGCCTTGCCAAACAGGTATGCCTCACTATATGCCATTTCTATAGTGAACGACACTGTGAAAGGATTAAACACTACAGACACATGTTTACATCATTATGGTGGGATTGGTACATTGAGGTGTTTTTCTGTCCCTACATTGAACAGTGAAGAGTCACCACCTATCAGGAGTCAGTGAGCATATTATGTACAGTGGAACCTCAGTATAACTGTGATGGTGGGACCACCCTAAAATCCCTGTTATAATCGAATCCTGTTATAGCTGAATTTCAAAGGAAACAACCCAAATTGCGTAAATCACTTTTTTTTTTTCTTTTGTAGTGTCTTTCACTTCCAAGTTGACCGTTATGTGTGTGTTTTGTGCTACGCGCTATCTGCCTGCAGTACACACACAGTATTCACAAACTAGAGCTAGCCTAGCTCTCCGTTGCCTTTAGCTGTAGGCTTACCTGAGCGTAATTTAAGCTAATGCATTGTATTTGGAGATGTTGAGTGGGTTTGGGTGCCCATGGTATAACCGATTAGGCTCTTAAAAGTCCCTGCTATAGCTGGTAAATTTGACTAAAAGCAAAGACGAAGAAAAAACAGGGATTTTTTTAAAAAACTGTTATAACCAGGTCCCCATTATATTCCGACCTGTTATACATGGGTTCCACTGGATTATCAATTATTCATTAAGTTATTAAAGAAAAAGTCACAACACATAGACAGAAGTAGAAGTAGCAATTCACACCAGAGCACCCACACTGCATACATTGATCAGTCGTACTTTTTGCACAGTCTAAGTGACTCTCAACTCGGCTCTTATTGTTTTGTCCTTGTGTCCACGCAGATTTCTGTATTCCAACAAAAGCTGACGAAGCTTGAACAAGAGAAGGAGCACTACCTGCTGGAGCTACAGCTCTTGATGATCAAGTTTGAGAATGAGCAAGTGGTGAGTCAGACAGGCCCACATCAACCTATGTGTTTTGAATACAATCCCTGCCTAAGACGACCACCCGATGTCGAGAAAAAAGTGGTCGTTGTAGACAGGTGGTCGTCTAAGAGAGGGATGATGTGTAGGAAATACATAATTTGAGAGTCGATGCAAATTGGTTGTTTGTGAGGATGGTCTTCTTATGCAAGTGGTCGCTTGAGCAGGTTCAACAGTACTTTGATTTTAACAAGTTTGTACATTATGTTATTAAATAAATATTTTCTTGTTGTAGATATTGTCACATTGTCTTGCCTCATTGCTTTATGGATTATTTGTACTTCAGCCTTTAATGTGTGGCCATTTGATGCTATTTTTGTTTTTTGTTTTTTTGGGGGGTGATTTTGCCTAAATGTACAAAACTAGAAAATTCAATTTTCACTGCAGTTTAATTTTCCTTTTCCAGTAAGTAAAACTGAACTTTCCTTAACTTACAAACATAGAATTTTCACAACCTGCTATGTATAATTTTTAAGTGTTGTACTTCTTGCTAAAAAAAATTTTTAAAATGGAAGCTGTATCTTTTTTTTCAAATTTGAAAATTTAAGATTGATCACATCATATTGCAGAAAACGAAACAGTTGGAAAAGGACCTGGAGTCCACTCGTTCTGTGTCGAGTGGCGTGGATACGGCCCCATCTGTTTCCCTGGAGGATCACATTGAGAAGCTCACCTTGCCCTCCGACGCCAGCACACGATCAGACTCTGTCAATTCCGGGTCATATATAGATACAAGCATGGTCAGTAGTGGAAATTTGGGTGCATGACCATCGAAAATTGAAACGCAGAAGAGAAGAAGATTTTGGGTCTAAGGCTAAGTGTTTTGTCAGCCTATTCAGACAGTCAATACATTGTCAATGAGGAAAAGTTAGAATTGTGAATGAGAACTTAGGCCAGGAAGTTTTTGTACCTACTTAGTTTGACTGGTGTCACATCCAAGCCAATATGCATCACAGATAAATGTGTTTCTGCATCTTTACGTCTCTCATATCAAATACGTAGAGAAAATAATCACACACCACAACCTCAAAATACAGTATACCATAATTTTCATGATAAATGTAGATCTCGTATGTCCTCATGAAATGACGAAAAGTGAAATATATTGTCGGAGAACCACTTATCTCCTTATCCACCTCTTCATACCAAATACCAATACATTAACATTGAATAACAACTTTTTAATTTTACACAAGAAATGGGTAATAAATTCAAATACAGCTCAAACATTTCCGTGAGAACGGGACAATTTAAAATAACTTTCATTGAAGATACTGGGTAGAAAGATAAGTATCCATACATTCTCTGTTGAATCAAACAATTATCATTCCATATTATTCTTTGCCTACTCATCATTCATACCAGTATTTAATTGTTATCCTTTCAGACCAAGCATTTTCAGTTTACGCTTCCATTGGTAAAGAATTGTGACGTTATCAAGATGATAAGATTATATCTTAGTTTTAGGATGTCATTTTGTACTGATGTCTCATTGTACATTGTATTTTTGCAGCTTGGTAAAGTTGAAGCAAGCGGTGATGGTCGCAGTGATGTGGACACGCGGGAACAGTTGATCATGAATCACTACAAGGGCAGGATCAACGAGCTGACGCTAACTCTACAGCAAGCCGACAGTAAAGCTGTGCACTTCCATGCTGAGGTGACTTGATGCGTAGTGATATTGAGGCTTTAACACCTTTCCCAAGCCCTCGTCACTCTTTTCCATACCCGAATATTTCTTTTTATCTTTCCCTCCCTCTCACACTCTCTTCCTCTCTTTTGCACTCACTACCTTCCGTTTGTCTCTTTCTCTCTCTCTCTCTCTCTCTCTCTCTCTCTCTCTCTCTCATATCGCTCTCATTCTCAGTACAGTACTATCTTTTGCTCTCTTTCTCTCTCAGCATTGGATGGCTAAATGCTTTTTAGATATGGCGCTTGATATAATTTTACTACATCATGTTCAAATTATCTTATCTCTGTCAGTTGCTTCTTCAAGATCGGGGCTCTCGGGGTCTAGAGGTTATGATGTTTGCCTCACATGTCAATGGTCGTGAGTTCAAACCCCAGGCAGTGCAGGCATGTAGTGCCCAATAAATTTCTTCTTTTTCTCCTCTTTCTGTGTCTTGTCTACTCTTTCAACTAATTTTCTGACTCTCCCTCTCATTCTCTTCCTTTTCTCCTCCTACTCTGTGCTACTCTTGTCACCTGCCTTGCTTCTCTTCTCTTCTTCCTTGCCTACTCCTTCCCTTTCAACAACACTCCTTATCTTAGGGTACGTAAGATCAAACACTTAGTTTTCTCAGAATAGAACAAAAAATCTCGGAGGCCCCGTGTGCATGTTGCGCACGTAAGATGCCTTGTTAGTTTAAAATCGAAAAGAGTAGGCCCATTAGGCCATCCCCGGGCAAAAATTCAAACTTAATTAATACCCAAAATACTTTGGAATGGTTCTCTAATTCGTCGGTGGTCTAGTGGTTAGGCTGCCGGACTCGTAATCGGAAGGTTGCGGGTTCAAATCCCAACTCGGGCCCGACG
>JAUKPP010009341.1:0-18099 GCA_032273245.1 Phyllaplysia taylori | reverse complement strand
ATGTAAAAAGACAATGTCCCTCACCTGTTGAAGAGCATAGCCTGATGTGCATCCTGTAGCCTGTCCTTCTTGTCAGCGCTGGCTGCGATGAGAGCCTGCCATGATAGCTCCAACTCCTCCAGTCTCTTGTGGATGTCAGAGGCAGCGTAGTGCTTTTGTGCAACCAGACCTTGGCCCTCCTGCATGCAGAGATAATGAGATGTTATTATAGAGTCTAGTCTGATCATTTTATCTTCTTCTGAGTGGGTGTTTTAAGATGATGTACTTGAGTGTATGTAAGTATCTACATGTGTGTATGAGAGAGAGAGAGAGAGCTCATCATCTCTACTTTCTGTCCAATTTTTGGAGTGTGTGTCTATGCATGTGAGTGTGTGTATGAGAGAGAGAGAAGGAGAGAGAGAGAGACAGTGAGAGAGAAGGAGATAGAAAGCAAAAGAGAGAGAGACAGAGAGAGAGAGAGAGAGAGAGATAAGTGTTCTTGACTATGAGAAAAAACAAGTTTAAAGTTAGATCTTTGGCTGTATGAGAATGTCTCCCTCCCTACACATGTGTACAAAAAAGAGTGCAGATATGATACAAAACAAGGGGTTCCATAACAAACAATTTTTTGTCTCTAACTTGATTATCTGAAAGAAAGATTCTCCGTAACTTATTATCTTATGTGGTCTTGATTTTAAATACTTCACCTCAGCAACAGAATCAACTCTGTTTCGGTTTGCTGACAACTCTGCCTCAAAGGCTGAGTGTTTCTGCAGCTTGGCCTGGAGGTTGGTTGGGTCTCTGTACGACTCATCAAGAGCCACCTGCAGCTTCTCGTTGATCCAGCCAGACACCTGAGGGAAAGAATAAGAAATTTGAGATGCAAAACTCGCCGAGAGATGCATAATCTTTATACGAATAGAGAAGTGGATAGAAATGAAAGTCGTACTGTGAATACCGCAGCACTCAGAAATAAAGACGAGGGAAGAGAATAAAAAAGTTACAAGAAGTAGGCATAAAAGTCACATTCATGTAACAATTCATTTGCTTAGTAAGCAATGTATAGCAAAATAAAAAATGAGACTTGAAAGCGACAAATCTGAGCACCATTTGATGCATTTGAAGAGTTATACTTAAAGAAATAAGCAATAAGTTTGGTTGCTAATACTTGTTTGTTTTATCGGATTTTACAGCATTATTGACACTGCAAGATTATTTCAGTTACAGGAAGCAGAAAAGGACAATAATGGTACACAAGAAGATGTAAATGGAGCACATCACACTAGAGCACTCGCAAAACCAACCGTGATTGTTAATTGCTCTCCACTAACCTCATAAAGGTTTCTCAAGAACAGCTGATAGTTTCTAGAATCTTCCAGAGTTTTCTTGCGTGTTGTAGAAGTGTCCCACATCCGTTTTCTGCGAGTGAGCACAGACTGGCACCGTGAGTTGATCTCATCCGTGGCGTAGTGGTTGTCATCGCACAGGTCAGAGGCAAACTGTTTGAGTTCCTCGATGCGGTCCTCCTGGGCCTGAGTGGTCTTCTCAAAGCCTTCGTGTTTCTTCATCAGGCTCTCAACGCTGTACAAGGTATTCTGTAAAACAAGAGTATATCATTTTTATAAACGTCCAAAGAATGGTGTGTGTGTGTGGCGGGGGGAGGGGGGGGGGGTAACATGATTTTTATTATTATTTTCTCCTTTACTTTTTCAGATGATATGGTGATGGTAATTTTCATCAGTGTTTTGGGACAGGGTTGTTTTTTTCCTTTAAATCCAGTTATTTTAGGCTAGTTTTTATGTCAATATGCTTAATTTCCCTCCATCAGTTACAGTCATTGAGACTACTTCTGCCGTCCTTGCTAGAGGTTTCATTTCAATCATTTAAAAAACGAAAAGTTGAAGAGCCAATAAAAGTGTCTTTTCCAAAACTATAGCTAACTCTTTACGAAACACTGAAAGACATATTGCATCGCCTATCATAATCACATGACTGATGCAGTCAATTCTCTTCTGAAGAGACACACTAATGAATTTTACTTTAACATAGCAAAAAAAGCTAATATTTGTACAAAACTATGTTGAGCCCTACATCTTTACTTCCTTTTTCTATCCTTAAATTCAAAGATTCTTTCCTCTATCCTGAGGTACTCACGCCAACATCCTCATTTGCCAAGAAGGCCTCTTTAGTACCAAGCCATGCATCCGCCTGCTCGGCTGTCTCTTTGAACATCTGTTAGGAACAAGAAATAAGAAAACAATCGTAAAGAGTGAAACATATCATTGACGATGTATGAATGATGTGATTACAATAAGATATATACAATGCAAATTCATTGAAAGCAGACTTATGTCATTAACAAGCTTGTTAATTCTTTTTATGTGATGGCTTACAGCCCAATTTATGATACAAAGTTATTAGTTTAGAACAAGAGCCAGGCTAAGAGGGCTATAGATTAAGCAGACGATACCAGAGCCCAGAGCAGCCACTTGAAGTCCACTGTTATAATCCTAGATCAAAAACATCATGATCCCTTTCTCTATAAATGCAATAATTACATAATGCACATTGAGCATTCTTTTAGCAAATGGAATTGCTTAATACAAATGCTATTTATTTCTCGGATTACTATCATTGCCATACAGTACAAAAGGCCATCATACAGATGTTTTAAACTAACCATCAATACAAAAACCACTAAATTACTTTCCATTGTTTATTTAAAGTAATCAGCTGTGTTGACCGTTATTGCCTGATATAAAAAACACTGACCTGTAGGTTGTGACATTGGGTCAACAGCTTGCTGCGTTTGTCCCACGCTCCGCCGAGAGCGAGACGTGTACTGTCCAGCTGTTTGACCATCTTCTGCACCTCGTCACTGGCGTAGTGTTTGCTGTTGATCAGGTTGTTTCCGTCTTCACGCACTCGCGAGTAATGAGACTTTCTGCCCTCAATCTCAGCCTGGGAGATAAGGAAAGGGAAAAGGGGAAGAAAATTACTGAAAGTTATCCTTCAGGGGAAATTTTTCTCACAGTTGCAAGCCAGTAGGCCTACATGTACATCGTTCACATAAAAACCATGCAAATCCAAATTCATCAATACAGTCAAATCTAAAAAACATCAACAACAAAACAATTGAGAAAAAGAAAAAGAAAAAAGAAAGTACAAAGAAAAGGTTTATTCTTTAAATTCTTAAAAAGACCAGTTGCAAGTTTCTTTGCTTTTTAACCCAAAGGATGTACATCTTGAGTTTTCTATCAGCAATAGGCCTATTCTTTGAAAACAACTCAACTCAGGCACAATAGATTTCTAATGTGCAACAAGGTGTTGTAAAAGTAAAACTCTTCATATTCATAAAAAAAACATTTTAGCTTCATTAATTGGTTGAGTCAAAACAATAAAACATGACGTTGAACAATTGTGGAATGACCATGATGAAATATCTTGCTGTTGTTGACCTCATACCTTCCTCTCATGATGCATCTGCAGGAGGTTCTCCGCCTCTGTCACATCCTTGGCCAACTCCTCTTCATTCATCCTTGTGATCATGTCATTGGACCAGTTGATCTAGGGGAACAAGGTGAGTCTTATAAATTTTCTCTAACAGTTATTGACTAATCTATGTTCATGGAAGCATTGCTAAGAAGAAAATACACTAAGATTTTAAAAATTTCACCGTTGACTAAGTTGAATAAATAAATGCATCTGCAATAAAAATTGTCTTTAGATGGGATGCTATTCAGACGCTGTCATGACAAAATCTATAAATGAACAGATGGATCAAACAAAGTGATAAATTAACAAAAATATTGAGTTAAAAAAAAACACCAAAAAACTTTGTAAAGCAATACTTGGATTAAATTTTAAATAATAAAAAACAAGAATGCCTACTACGTCTTGTACTAACACAAAAATCAACTAATCAAAATTAACACTTTATGTAAAAAGGCATTGGGCCAAAGGTCACAAGCTCCAATGCAACAAGATTAAAATAACAATACCAACACCTACAACAATGAAGTTTTCTACAATACTATCCAGACAAACAAATGCAATCAAAAGTACTAAGGAGACTCACCAACTCTCTGGCATCTGACAGGAATTTCTGGAGTTCATACGACTCCGCCAGCTTGGCTTTCCTGGAAGACAAAATCAGACCTAAGGTTACACACTGAGATTTGATCGTGAGGATCCAACATCAACTGTAGCAATACTGCTCTAACATCAATGAGAAAATGAGTAAAAAAAACAAAGCAATATTCATTCTTTGGAAAGTTTTACAAAGCCAAATGTTATTCTTGACCTTCTTAACATCAAATCAGCATAATGCTAATACAGCTGAAAAAAATTGTGCTCATAACCTGCAACAAGCGGTCTTGTTCATTCCCTTTGCTATTTTACTCTCTAATGTCTCATCCAAACACAGTATACTGACTCCAGGTTGACCAGTCCTAACACTGTTGTCACAATGCCAGGGTATGAGTGAGACAGCTGCTAAATTTTGAGGTTTTTAGTCACAAGCCAAACCATTACACGACAAACGTAGATATTGGAGGTTAAAGACTCTTTGATGAGGTACAAATTTGACCAATAACTAAGTTCAACACTCCTCCAAGCCATCTTTGTGATCTTATTATCCTGAATCAGTTAGAAGCCAATAACGTAGGCCAATATATGACTAACCTTGTGTCAGACAAGTCCTCCAACTTCTCCCAGTTGTCCTCCGCCTCTTGTTTCTTCAGCTCAATCTCCTGGGCCCGGTCCCTGTACTTCTGGCACAGTTTGCCCGCCTGGGTCTCCATTTTCTGAACACAAACACACACGTTATATTTTTCAAAAACTAAATTACATGTATGGACAAAATATGAACTGATGAAAATGGTAACGTTCGATAACTGAGTTTAATTTTTTTTTTTAAAGAAACTTCTATTTTTAGAAGAAAAATTAAAATCAACAAGCAAAGAAAACCACAACTAGTTTCCAGATGAGACCCTACAATGTATACAATATAGCTACTGTGTAACAGAAAGAGACACTGGTCATTACGTTCAAACCACTTAGCAACAAACACAAGAGATAAACGTGTTTCCAGTAAAGACCTTCATTTGATCTCTGTCAACTTTCTCATGCCAACAAGCAGGATGCATATTAGTTCTTCATTTGATCTCTGTCAACTTTCTCATGCCAACAAGCAGGATGCATATTAGTTCAGTCTTTTAAAAAACGCCTCCATGGAACATTTTCAACATTTTGTGATCACCCAGCCAGAAAGAAAAAGAATTCCATCAGTCAAGTGCACCTAGCCATGATGCAATTGAGATTCTTAGGCTTGATAACATATGCACCAAATGGCTACAAAGTATTAAAAGAAATTCAAGAGCCGGAAGGAAAAACATCCTAGCAACCATTCCTTACCCCCAACTACACAAATTTAGAAGTATCACCCCACTCCAAACTATGTTAATCCAATAAAGAAGAACACGCTGACAAATCATGGCAATGTCAAGGAAACACCACAGCAAGCATCTACCGGCACCGTGGTGTAATGGTAAGGTGCTTTGCCTATCATGCAGAGGACGTGAGTTTAAGGCTTACGTGGAGCAGTTTGTTTGATCGAATATATCTCTGTTTTTCTACTGGGACAATGTCCCTCTCAGCCCGGGTTGGCCTTGACAGGCTGGGTCAAAGTAGCCCATCACTTAAATGACCTTATAGTGTTGGAAAGGATGTTAAGCAAAAGCCAAAGAAATCCAAGCAAGCATCCCTCACCTCCAACTGGTTCTGCAGAGCTGTCATGTCCCTCTCAATCTCCTCCTGTTTCCTCTGTAGCGCCTGCACGGCCGCCAAGTCTTTACCCAGATCCTCAACGGACAACAGCTTGGCCTTCTCGTGGATCCTCTCATTCATATCATCCACGTCACGCACAAAAGCGTGAATCTCAAGCGCGGCTGCCAGTCGGGATTTGTAGTCATTGAGGTCTCCCTGAAGGTTGTTCCATCTGGGGTAGAATGAACCATTCTTTCATTAAAGTGTGTTGACAGATAAGTAAAAACGAAACATAATAACTAAATTTATTTTTCTTTCTGTGAAGTACTATTACCACGGGCACTAGCTAGCTCAATCTGCATGACTGATTTCTTAAAGAGCCCGCCATATCACTATAAGGATCACAAGCTTTCAGGAGCTTATGAAAGTCAATATAGTAATTGAATATTAATACAATAAAACTATTCAAATATTCACGAGGGAATAAGGAAGGGTACCCTCATGGTATTTTTTCTAATTTGGATGAGTAAAATTTGCGGTAAGTGCAAATGTTTCTTAACAAATAGAAAAGAGAAAAATTAATAAATAAAGGAGGAAGAAGAAAAAGACAAAACACTAGCACATTATACACTCATCAACTTTAAAAATGAAATGTATCAGTTTGATAGAGGAACTCACTTTTCATTCATGATTGCTCTCTTCTCTTTGACTTGCATGGTGTCGGTTCTTCCTTGCGAGATAAGACGGTCTGCCAAATCATTGATAGCTTTAATCCTCTTCTCGTCAACAGTGATACCCTGAGCAAAAAAAATTCATACATTTTGTTCAGACTTATAGGTTCTCAATTATTCTACTTCTCAATTTCAATCTATTCTAAATTTTAAACATCTTGAAATTACGGCATCTTTGTGAGTGATAAAGATAAGTTTATCAAAGCATGAATGTACAATGCAAGATGACCATGAAAAGACTGATAACCCTGGATAGATGTGTTGCTCTGGTACGTCCGACACAGAAATATATGTGGTAAGATACGCTGTTTATGCATACAATTTAAGATTATTCCTATAACAATTCATTCTTCAATTTTCAAGTTAAAGATGTTTCTCCCAAAAAATTTCATCCTTTCTTAGGTGAACTTTGATCCATAAACTGATTTCACTAGAAAAAATATCTTCTGTCACATTTGTGTAAAAAAAAAAAATTTTTAAAAATTAATGTTTTGTTTTTAGTATCTTTGCCTATAGTAGCAGTAGGCCAACTATATAATGCCTTAGCCTAAAAAAAAACACCCACTCTTAAAGTGGAATACAACTTGTAAGAATAACCAACTCATGTGGAAAAGAAAGAACCATAATAAACCATTATCCACATTCCATAATTATTTACTTAGAATTACGCAGGGTGGGTTTCAGCAGAAAGTAAAGAGATGGAAAAGTAAACAGTCTCTCTATACCAGATTTGGCATATTTTGATTTAAAACAAACTAAACAAAAACAAAAAAACAAAAAAACAACCAAAGACTGTCAGTGTGAGCACTCCACAAGAAAGGGAAAGAAGAAAAATAAGATACTTCAAACACAAAAATCTTCTCTTTTTTCATAGAGATTGTTTTAATGGATCTACCTCCATACAATCTTAATTCCTGGTTTTCATTTGTTCTGTTCTAAGCAGATGTGCATGATGCACTTGAGATAGGCCAATGGCAGGTTAGCAGTGCATCTCTACGTTTAGTACTCTACAACACTTTTTAATGGGCTTTTTTTGTAAATTCTCTACACATATGACAGGAGATACAAAGAAAATAAAAAGAGCGAGGATGTTTTTTCAATCTATCAACTTGATAGGAGTGTCAGATTGTTTTTGTATTTTGAGTGCTGAGGAAAACTATAATTATCATTTCTTGATTGTGTGAGAGAATGAAACACAACTCAGTAATCAACTTAAAGAGGAGTGAAGCTGGGAAAAAATGGCAAGGAAAGGTAGCGTTTAAAAAAAAAAAAACTAAAAAGCTAAAGGAAAGGGCAATTTAACTTATGCCAACTTTTCCATCAAAAGTAAGATCTGTCGGCTATTTTTGGAGTGGGGTAATAATTCTATAAGCAGAGTCATTTGAACATTCTGCTTCCCTTTGCTGACTTAGTTGCCAGGGCAGACAAGAGAGTTATTAAACAGCCTTGTCTACGTTGGTTATGAAAAGCCTGAAAAAGGACTGCTTTTCCACCCTGAATAAAATGTAAAAAATCGTCCTCCAGAGGAAAACGTAAAATCATAAGATCTACAGAGGCGACCACAACTGATCAGTGCAGGAAGGGAAAAGGAAAACAGTGCAATGTAGGGTCGAAGGGTCAGGAGGTCAGAGGTGAACCAACGCACTGGAAATAACAGGGTAAAGGCATCATGGCTTCATCAAATAAGGGAAATTATACAACTCAAATGCCCTCTGCCATTGGTTCACATCTATGAAGTCATCCTTGAAGTGTAATTTTGTACTCAAAACTCACCAGCACTGGGTCAAAGCGTGACTTCCCTGTTACCTTAAAATCACACCAGCAGAATATTATTGTTTTTTATAGGAATATCTATTCTGAACTTTCAAACTTCTTCTGCAATGCCCTGCACTCCCCAAGAAAGAAACAAAAATGAATCTAATACCACTTGGAATATTTAGGTATTAGGCCTATAACTATAATGACGCATAAAATCAATAGAAAAATTATATAAATGATACCCACAATCTGTACACTTTAGAGAACGGAATGGAGTTTCCCTGGTGAATTGAAAATAAAATAAATTCCTTGCAATCATAATGAATCTGTGTAGTAGCCTACATGAGCCCAAATTGTCACCCCCAGCGTACTCCTTGAAATTCCACCCACGATGCTTTGTGTGGCGCATACCCCAAATTCATATTCCCAATATAACCCTTGAAATTCAACCTGAATATATTTGTCCATCTAAATGAGGTCATCCTAATGAGAAGAGCTTGTAATAAAGTTTGACAACCATTTGAAAACTTTTTTTTTTACCACAAGTTACCTATTTTGACTAACCTTTAGTCCTTTCTTCTTTTTAACAAATATTTCTGCCAATAACATATTGGTTTATTTATTCCTAAAGTGAAACCAATCTTTTGAAAAACTGTAGCAGGAACAAAAACTTACTGCAGACTCAAGGTCATTGGCCTTCTTCCTCAACTCCAGGCAATGTTCATAGTCTTTGCCAAGGTCATTCTGCTGGACAAGTGTCTCCTGAATGATAGAAAGATAGAGAACATTGTATATGCCTTTAAATAAGCCTTTGGTAAGAGGTGAAATATAAAGTGGTTGATCCTACTTATTGTACGAATAAATATATTCTCTGTTAGAGTTTGACTTCTTTTTAAACCTGTCTTATTTGTTGCAATTAGTTAGACCTACTAACTCACTTGACTTCAACACAAGCGCTATTCGGTGGGGTATTATTCATCCCCTCTCAACTCTTTAGGAAGGTAAATAATACAGATTCCAAATAGAATTAAGTAACACCAGAGCACATTTCCACAGGTGTCGAAGAATATAAGACATTAGAACTTGACAATATCCATAAGGAAATTTTTGTCACAGGACGATTACTACTAGCTGAAATTGTGCAAGCCATGCATACATGAATGTACATGTTATTATCCCAAACAAAGATAGACACATAAACTGTAGAAATCATCCACAAGCTCCTATAAAACTGCTGGTCACCACAGTGCAGGACTCGGTTAATAATTCGGAATAATAATAATCACTATCACTTTTTATAATGTGGCCTATTGTATAATCTAATGATTTGATTTTTTGTTTTACATCCCTTGTAAGTCTGTAAGGTCATTAAAGAGGAGGCTTTCTTCCACCCTGTATGTCAGGGCCAACCCAGGGTGAGAGGAACACAACAACCCAGCAGAGACACAAGAGGTTTTCATCCAACTTTGAGATCAAACTTCTATCTCCTGCGTGATAGCAAAGAGCCTTCCCATTACCCCACAGCATGCTCTCTAACTCTATACAATCTACAGAAACAAAAAGAAGGACAGATTACCTTTTCTCTGATCCAAACCAGAACTTTGTCAACTTGTTCCATAAACTCCAGGATGTCCTTTGCCTCTTCCAAACCTTTGCCACGATTGGATGAAGCACGGAGTAGCTCCTCCCACTTGCCTGTCAATCGTTGGACACTCTGCTGAATTTCTCCTTTAGCCTGGTGTCTCTTCTGGATCAAGATCTCGCCCACCTGGAAAAGTGTCAAATTGTGTTGATGGCTTTCATTGAAATCAGAGGTAGATCATTTCATTACAGTTATAAGTTCCCTCTCCTCCAAGAGTATCTCTATGAAGCATAAAACACTGCTGTTTTAGAGGTGAGTTAGTTTATTTAGTTTGGTTACATCCCCTGCAACACAATAAGGTCGATTAAAAAAAATTAAGAGACGGGCTACTTCGACCCTGCCTGTCATGGCAAAGCCCGGCTGAGAGGGAAAAAATCCCAGCAGAAAGAAAACAAGATGTCTGCACTCGGGATTGGACTTGGGTCTTTGGCATTACAAGCGAAGAGCCTAACCATTATACCACAGCACCAGCATCTAAAATGAAAATTTTTTTCTCAGAAAACTTTGTGATTAATGCTACAGGCTACCATGACAAAAACACTACTACCACAAACTGAATATCAAATCCGTTGGATTGCTTTATACTCTAATCATTCAAGTTTCACAAAAAATGTTCAGCTCAAAACAAAGGTTAAAGGACATGCATTATTCAGTTTCAGAAGCAAAAGAAAACAAAATATGTGATGAAATTTAATTGACAAATATTCAGTAGACACTTGCACTATAATCAAACATTGTAAGCATCTGATGATACACCAAGCAAGAAAAGAAAGTAACTTACAAAGAGGTTGTCATCATTCCTGGTGGACCATATTAAACCCTCAGTTCATTTCCAAGATAGAGGATTTTACAATATAGACCTATTTCAATATGATAGCAGTGTAGCCTACTATATGGAAGTTCAAGTGTACCTCTTTGATGCTCTTGATGCGGTCAGTGTTAGCCACAATCTCTCCATGGAAGGCTTGATGTTTCTGCAGCTTTTTCATCTTGTCGTAAAGATCTGTGACATCTTTGAAGTCGTCTTCATATGCCACTTTCAGTTTTTCATCAATCCAATTCTCTGCCTAAAATTCACAGAAAAAGAATTATATATAGACTTTCACTCAAATGTGAATACCAAACCAAAATTCATTGTTTGTATGAGCATGAAGTTAAAAAGCAATGGAAAAAGAAAGAAAAGGAAGAAATAAGGACTTTAAGGACAAAAAATATTATTAATTACTCTGGAGGCCTATAAACAAACCAGGACAAATACCATTACTTCATATAAAAAATCCTGTAGGTGGGTCTCCATCTGCATATGATGCAAGGAAATTAAAATTAGCCTTGACTTTCACAATTTTTTCTTCCCAATGACCATTTGCTTTGCCTTTGGTTTTGGCTTAACGTCTTCTGCAACAGTAAAGAGATGGACTCCTTCGACCTCGCTGTCAGGGCCAACTCGGACTGAGAAGGACATGTCCCAATAGTAAAAAAATAGAGATATACTCGATCAAATAAACTACCCCATATGGACCTTGAACTCATGTCTTCTTCGTGATTGGGGAAAACTCTAGCCATTACACACTGACACTAGTTCAATAACTGTTGCAGATATATCTTTAATTAAAACTTTTAATAAATATTCTGCTTCATTCTCTAGACATTTCACACTCACCTCACTCTCGTCTCTACAGAACTGCTGGTACAGGAGGGAGTCTGACAGGTTGCCGTGCTTCTGAGCTGACAAACTCTGAATATTTTTACGTCTGTAAAAAGAGAGTATTAAACTTGAAAACTCACGTTATGAATGCTAATATGCAAAACACAAAATTACTTAAATGAAGAAGAAGAGGGAGGATATCATACCAGAGGGCAGGCTTTCCACCCACAAAAATTGCAATGAGCTTCGTCTCAAAATTAAACAGATGAGCACGCAACAAAATACTTCTCTCAAACACCGATGTCCACTAAAAGCAACTAAAATCTTCTTACATAGCTTAACACAAAACTAACCTGCGAAAATTTATCTGATAGGCCTATAGTGTACAGTGTGTCGAGACAGGATAAAGATGTAAGTTATAAGTATTCACAATTACAACTTAATGTATATTCTCATTGGTAAAAATTAAGGGATCTGTGTATCACCTTGTAGTGACCTCCTGAACTGTCCGTTTAATGTTGGGAGCTTCAAAGTGCTGGCTTTCTACCAGCTGTTGGCCGTGCTCAGAAATTCCCGTGAGCTGAAAAGGAGCAAAAATAGATCATAAAACTCTCTTCGTTTTTTTTATACACATATTCACAAAGTTGATAAAATTCTTAGGTAACATTAATTCCTAAATACTGCAGCAAGAACTTCTACAGGGATTGCACGGCAGTAGGCCTTTATTGAATATTTGAAAAAAAGGACACGAAAAGAAGAGGTAGCAGCCATATGGGTACCGAATATTATTATTTTTTCCATATTAACATATTAATGAATGATTAAGAGGAAACATCTGATATACAATAACAGTTGGTGCTAAATGGAAGAAAAATATACTCTTAACATGCATACTTTTGTAAGAAATTTACCTTTTCGTTTTGATTCTCAAGAACTTTCTGGAATGCTTCGTGTTTCCTCAGCAGTCCCTCCACTTGCTCCACACTCCCCCCACAGTCAGGATTCTGCAGGTAGGCCTGAACAAAAACAAAGATTTTCATTTAACAAATTCATCATACAGACAAAAAATATAAGAAATACAAATCATGATTTTAATAATAAAATAAACAAGAAAGGAAAGAAAAAGAAAAAGAGGAGATTTGGAAAAGGGGACAGGAAAAAGTTATCGAAATACAAAGTACTCAATAGAGACAAAGAGGTCGGTGTGTAGAAAATTGTTAAAACACTAAAATAATGACAGAGAGAACAGAATATATGTCATATTACTAATTAGAAGGATGACAAATACCATGAAGGGTGAAGTAAGTAGATCCATTTCTCCTGTGATGATTATGCAACTACATGCTTTAAAGAGTGAGCACAGGTATACACTACAAGCTCTGAACATTTGCCTAAAAATACAAACATGGATTCGGAAGTCATTCCATCAATTTATACAAGGGAATTTGACAATTCATCACCAAATAGAGAGTGACGTTTTAAAATAAAAACAGTTCAGAGGTCCAGACAAATGGACACAAAATGTCACCATCCCAAGCACATCTTTTTCCTGCACTTACCTCTTGGGAAGAGCTGAGTCGGTTGAGAAGCTCTGTGTCTCGCAGGAAGACGTTCAGGTCGTAGACTTGGTCATACAAGTCCTTCCTTTCCTGCCATGTGTTGTGCAGCTGCTGGCGAGCTCTTTCAACCTGATTGACCTTGGCCTTGATCTAAAACATAGCATTGATATATTATATACCATCATACATCAAATACAATGTGGTAGGTTGATTTTTGTGTGTATCAATAAAAATTTCCTACTAAAAAAGAAACTGTGATTTTCCTCTTTTTTTTTCCTCCCTGGACATCAACAACATTGGCCTGACCCCCCATCCTTCATCCCATTTTGTCAGTTTCTACCACTATTCAAAACATACAGGAAAATTGACAAATCTGCCATGTCCACAAGATCATAAAAGATCAGTCAAGTCCAATGAAATTATTTGTCACACTATTAGATGAAGACAGCATCAGACATAATTGCTCTCTTTACTGAAAACTTGAAAAATTAAAGCACAATTCTATAACAGAAGCACATAACATTCAGATGTAATAACAAGAAAATGTACAAAAAAATTAAAACAATCTTTATTACTTCAAGCAAGACAAAAGAAAACATACCTCATCTTTTGCGTAATGGTCATTGTTCACCAGAGCCTGACCAGTCCCAATGACGGAGTCGAAAGTGTCTTGTCTGGCCTCAATCTCAGCTCTAGTCAGGATGGAGGGAAAAATGAGACACAGTTGAAGAATAAGAAGTGCATTACTAAAAGCAAAATCATTACTAAAAGCAAAATCAATCTAATCTATGACTGCCCGAGCCCCACAAAAGGATTTTCTATTGATGTATCACAAGTAACGTTAAACTGACTGGTAAAATTAAATCTTTGTTGAAATTTAAAGATTCTATAAATGGAAAGAAGGGAAAATAATTGTATTATATATTTGTGAAATGTGTATTACATGATTTATGCTTGTATGTAGCAGTACTTATCTTGGTTGAGGGCATATATGGATGGATACACAAGTTTGTGTGTGGAATCGTGCCATTGACCAAAGAAAACCATTTTGTAGATAAACTATTATGTATGCGTATAATTTTATTGACGTTGCCATTACCTGATTTCTTCATGACGCTGACGCAACAGATCCGCTCCATTCACATCCCTGACATTATGGTCCATCTTCATTTCTGCCTGGGTCTCTTTAGCCCAGTCCAGCAAATCCCTGGCCTATAGTTTTACAACAAAAAACAAAAAACAAACATTGCCTCAATGTG
The DNA here is from genome assembly GCA_032273245.1 of Phyllaplysia taylori. Taxonomy (NCBI): domain Eukaryota; kingdom Metazoa; phylum Mollusca; class Gastropoda; order Aplysiida; family Aplysiidae; genus Phyllaplysia; species Phyllaplysia taylori. Next base: position 3,760 of record JAUKPP010009341.1, on the reverse strand, counting down.
CACAAATAATAATAATAATTATTATTATGACAGAAAACGTTTGATGGTCCACCCAAAGGCAGCCTATGGCAAATGTTATATATTCTAATCTACTCTGATGCTTCTAATGTAGTGTTTCCAGCTAAACACACACCATACAAAGGCATGCTCACACCCTTTTATCAATGGCAGCTTTCAAAAAATTATTTTCAGTCATAATACCATTATTGATTGGGTTCATGCAACAAACACTGTGTAAATGCTGCAATATGAGCCCTCCCAAACACTATGTATTTAGACAGAGACTTCTGATCCAGTAGAAGTGCCTATCCTTGTTTATCAAATCCTGGACAACTTTTTCAGCAAAAAAGTATAAATAGTCATAAATCTTAAAGCTCATAGAGCCTGCTTTTGAGTAAGGAATAATTATATGCTGCATAAATGCAGTCATAACAATTATTACAAAAGCAGTCATTCCAGACAACAGACCATCATTTTGGCTGAGCAGAGTGTTCTAACTTACACTGGCCATAAACTTGTGTAGATCAGCTGCGGCCAAGAGTTGGGCCTTCCTGTGGTCTGCCTTGGTTTGCAGCTCCGTCCAGTCGTCCACCACGGCAGCCTGAAGCTGCTCAATCTGTTCTGCGTTCTCACCCGGGTACGACTCTTGGAGACGGGTAGAGTCGTCAATCAACACTTGCAGCTGAAAAAACAGGTTGAGTTGGTGATACAATTGTTTTATTGGATTCAGCTGTCGTTGGTTTGCAAGTTTATGGGATAAACTTCTTATCTTTTACAGTCACCCTGTTCGCTGCCCTTATGTAATCTCAAATACAGTAAATGAAGAAGAGGTAGTGGAGAGCTGGATACAAATTTAAGTTTTGTACAGAAATACAGTGTTATATCAACTTTGAGAATATTATTGCTTTCATACAACAGAATTTCACATTGGCGGCTGGAAAGCAACCAGTCACTATTTCAATACCATCAACAAGGACACAAGAGAATAGAGAGTTCTTGGTTGTTTTCTTTTTAAAAAAACGTCCTTCCAGATAGTATAAGATGATCTAAAAGGTGTTATTTCTGATGAAAAATTGATCTAAGATAAGACACGGTTCTGTGCCATGAAACTACTAAACAGTCTTAGCAAATCTTCCAGAATTCAAAATTACGACCTCCACACGCTGGGGCAATAATTTTGATGGCACTAACCCACAACAAGGCTAAATATGGAGAATGCTTATAATACAGAATGATAAATGAAAATACACGTTTTATACCTGTCCTTCCAAGGCCACCAGCTCATTCTCAAACGCCTCGTGTTTCTTCAGGTAAGTCAGAGTAGAGTTGTAATCTCTGCCTAGGTCATCAGGAATGCTGGAATTCTTTTCCTGTAAATGTGAAAAATTAATTCATCGTAACCTTTGGTGCCAAATAGCTTTTTCTCTACAAAATGTGATGATTCGAGAGAGCCAAATTTTTCATGTGAGCCCTCTCGCTAAGCTATGAAGTAACTTCAATAAATACGAAGAAAGTAGAAAAATATGTAGGCCTATGCAAAGATACAATTGATCCAACATGTTGATTTGGTGCACCAAAATCTCATACACATCAAATCCATTATCAATTACCTCAGTCTTCAAGTAGAATTTGTTGCACGGAAATGTGAAAAATTGTAGTTGCAACATAAAACAACCCACCTGAATTCTGGAGAGTGCGTCCTCCACGTCACGGTTAAAGCGGTGAATCTCGCCCGCACCGTGAAGTTTCTGGTCTCTGTTGTCAATGGTTTCCAGGAGATTGTTCCAGGACTCTCTGTTCAAAGAAAAGTATGTTGTCATAAGAAAGGAGGTAAATAATTAGAATTATCTTGACAAACAGAGGTATTCTTGTATTTTTGTTTTCTGTGTGGCCTACGTTTTCCTTTGATGCAGCTGAAGGAATTCTTCGCAGGCCTGCTAGGTAAAATGACTTTGGAGGGGCATTTTAATACAAAAATGTGTTTTCTATCAATTTCTTCTCCTATGACAGGTGTGTTTGTGTGTCAGGGAGGAGGGGGGATTAGATGGTGGGTGTTTGGCTGGTGTTCATTTTTCTACTACTTTCTTACTGACTTACTACCTGTTGCGCCATCTGACGCTTAGGGCAGCAACACAGGATCTCTAGCTCTGTCTGTCTTGGGCCAACCTAGCAAGCATTCTCCAGTAGTGGTTCTGCTACTTCTATATCTTACTTTTGTTTAAATGTACTCTCTGGCACGTAGGCTACATATCCTTACAGTGTCAATAGTGCCATAAAAAACTACAGCAAAAAAAAAAGGAGCCCCAATGTTGAAATGTCCTCACCTGACTTTCTCTTGTCTGGCCGTCACCTCCGCCGTGTTGGAGCCTCGATCTTCCATGAGATATTTAGCTTGTCTCTCACAACGATTGAAGCGCTCTGTGCCAGCTTCCACTTTCCTCTTGAACTCATCAAATTTGCTGCGCAGAATCTGTGATAAATCAGGAGTTAGTCACAAATTTATTAAAAACGATGACAAAAAACCACAAATACTCAATCACAAGACAATAACTTTGAAGGTTTTAGAGAATGGACAAGGTTAAAGAACTTTCAAAAATAGCCAAACAACTAAAAAGAAAATGCAAAAGATAATAGTCATTCCACATTTATTGTCCATGTCATTTTACACTTAAATGTCTCATTAAAACAGAATATTTCATGTACCAATTATATTTCATATTACAATCTTTTTCTGTCCTTCCATGCTTCACAAGACAGATTTTCCATATTAACGTAAAAAAAAACACCCATGGTTTGTCTAAGGATGTGCCTGGTTCTGCCAATTACAGTGATATAAAAATCTAAAATCAATATCCTTTGAGTTACAACACTCTGATTTATACATGAAGATGTGGTTCAGAAGATATGAAGTGACAATGGTTATGAGCATCAGACAGAATATAGATTTGCCTCCTAACAAACATCAATACATTACCTCCAGATGCTCGTAGTCCTGCCCATACTCCTCGGAAGAAGCTGACACCATCTGCTCTTGTATCCACGCTTCCAACTCATCTGTTTCACGCATGTAGGCATGCAGTCTCTTTGACTGCTCTAGATTGCGGCCTCGTTCAGCTGCCAAGCGCTTCAGTTTGTTGAGGTTGTCCTGTAGTTGCTCCTGGAATATCAAAGGATCAGAACGTGATAAATACTGGATAAGACATTATCTCAGGCTCTATTACTGAGAAGCACTGTTAAAACTTGATAAAAGATTTCACTATATATGCACAATTTATACCTCAATTCTGCAAATTTTACATAATTTTGGAAAAAAGAGCTCATGGAAGTATATTGTTATTGGCTGGTTGAGACTTTAGAGCACTCTTGGCACTGTAAAGTAGTTTCAAATCCAGCAAGTAGATTAGGAAAATAATACCAGATAGAAAGAAATAGAAAGAGCAGACCACATCAGAGTGTCTACCAACCACCTACAACAAACCTTTTTTCTGTGCGTCAAAGTTCATGTGCTAGGTTTGACTGAGATCCAGAAGGAATCAAGACAATATAAATGCTTTTCCTATCTCATCATCAACCGAATCGATGTCCCCAGTGGAAGATACAAGATACCTCTTTTTCCTTCTTTTTAAGGATAAATTCATGCACAAACCCATCTGCTTACCCTTCCCTTTGTCTGAGGCATAGAATACTTTACTTTACTTTACTTTGCTGATCCCCGACTGCTGGACACTTGTCCTTTTTCAGCAATCAATGCCATACGATG
>JAUKPP010009230.1:0-18108 GCA_032273245.1 Phyllaplysia taylori | reverse complement strand
TCTCCGGAAAACGGAAATTCACGGAACCCTCCGAAGTGGCGAATTGTACTTCTGTATTATATCTATTCTGTGGTCTACATCGACCCTGCATGTCAGTCAACTCAGGCTGAGACTGAGAGGGACTGTTTCAAGCAAAGAGACGTGCACTCTTGGGATTAGAAATCGGGTTTTATGCGTTATAACCAAAAAGCTTCTCTAATACACCGCAAACGCCAGTGCTAGGTTTGGTCTGGTTGGTTGGGTTTTTACGGTTCCATCGACCCTGTAAGGTCATTTCGGCGCCGACCAGTGCTAGGAAATACATGTAGATTAAGACAATAGTAACAGAAAGCTAAAGACGGTTTGGTTTGATTTTGATTTTACGCTCCTTGTAAGGTAACACTGTAAGGTCATTTCCAGAGGCGAGCCACTTCGAGTTCGATACGACCCGGGGTGAAAGGAACACAACAGCATACCAGTTGCAGTGGAGGGAGATGCTTCTCCGGTATGGAGCAAGCTTTTGTGCTTTGCTTGATTTGCCAAAGAGCCTAAACAGGATGCATTTAATTGAATTTAGAAATAAAAATGGATAGGCTACATACATATATTTCTTTTGCTCGGAGAGTAAGAAGTCCTGAATATATTATAATGTTAATCACTGCAAATTAACAGACAGAGAGACCCATATCAGACTCACAGCAAACAACAGCACAAATGTCCCATAAGTTTTTGGTTGACTTTTTTTTTTATAATTGGCTTTTATTAATGCCCCATGCAACACTTTATAGGTCATTTACGAGGCGAGAACTCCGAATTTAAGTCCGTCTCCGATAGGACGTGGGTCTAAGCCATGAAAAGTCCGAAAAAATCCCAGTAAACCTCTCTCGGATTCGAACCCGGGACCTTCTCACCCGTAGGCGGACACATTACCGCTCGGCTATCGATGCACCAATTTCCTACAAGAATTGCCCTTTCACAAGTCAAAATCAAGAAACAACAGAGAAGATCAGATAAAAATGTATTCTTCTAATGTGCGTAGTTTAGAGAGCAACGTCGTTCTCAGTGACTGACAGCATGCAGTTGAGAAAGAAGGAGACATTGTTACAACATACTGCATTATGAAGATTTTAATGACAAAACGCCCTACCAGTACATGTGTATTTCCATTATTTTTTTCAAGTTTCAGATTGTTAGTACATGTAATTTGCCTTTGTGGACAATTTGTTTTTTGTTGTTTTTTTAAAATATTTCAATATGTATATATTTTTTTATAGTACCGTAGACTAAGAACAATGTTGTAAATGGTCATTTATAATGAGATGTACATGTATATATATGCTGCATTGTGTTGAAAGAATCTTTGATAGCATTTCAGCTCCAATTTAGTTCACAAGGGGAACAACTCAAAATTTAGTATTTTGGCTCACAATGCGTTTTGTCCCAAAATCCTTCATAGCTCAATGTCAATGTCATGGTGATATCACGGGTGTATAAATACATCGCTACATTGTGTCTGAGGAATGGCAGGCCATTTCAAAGTCAAAGAGAGGTAAGTTTGCCGATGAAACGTAGTAATCGTCAGCATATCGGTGGAAACACGAAAAAGAAAAGAAATACACTGATAATAAATAAAACCAAATGGAAATGAGACTGTGACCGAAGTACCGGTACATATAAATGATTACTATGCAAATCTGAGACAGGTCTCTTTTCCATCATTCAGGTCAAGCATAACTACGAAATGACTTCTAAATCAGAGGAAATCATTTTGTTTGGAGTGTATAAAATCAGATTCTGAGATGATTAGAGACAGACCGAGAAAGAAAAAGAGAGAGAGAGATAGATAGAGAGAGGGAGAGAGAGAGAAAGAGAGAGAAAAATGGAGAGAACAGAAAGGCGGGAAGAGTGATATTCATTTTAGTAAACGAAATAGAGACCCCTAATATATTGTAGAGTGGATGAAGTGCAAAAACATATATTTCATGTACATCGTTGTGTATTTTTGTAAAGAGCTGTATCCGAGAATGATATATGAGGACATGTGAAGGCTTAATAAGTGCTCAATGAATACAACATGGAATCATGGGGAAAGACATCAAATGAGTAACCGAACTCTGTGAAAACATGAACAGTGTGAGTAAAACATGATAATGTGAAGAGCTAGATTGTACTTTTGTTCTAATCCAATTCTTAGAAATGAGTGGATTTTGTTGTATTTGTACAGAGAGAGAGAGAGAGAGAGAGAGAGAGAGAGAGAGAGAAAGAAAGAATGAGAATATTTTATATATATACACCAACATAGGAACTATTGGCTTTGGCGGGGTACTTCAGTGCCAGGAAGCAAGTTAGAACAGTCACATGTGCAGTATAAACACATGAAAAAGAAATACATGTAGAGAAGAGTTAAGAGATACAAGTTTTGGTTTGGTTTTGGCTTAACGTCCCTTGCAACACTGTAAGGTCATTGAAGGGACAGGGAACTTCGACCCTGCCTGTCAGGGCCAAACGGGATTGAGAGGAAAATTGTCCCAGCAGTAAAATGGAGATATACTCGATCAAACAAACTGCCCCACGTGGGCCTTGAACTGTCATCCCCCACGTGATAGGTGAAGCGCCTAACCATTACACCACAGACACCGGTGGGATGCAAGAGACAAAGGGTGAAATGCATCATACTACACAGTGGGCGCTACCTGTCACCTCTGGCAAGCAAATAAACAGCTCTATATAGTCTACATTCCTCAAGGAAAATACAGCTGTACGTTGGTAAAAGATTCAATCATTAAAATAATAAGGTTTTGTACAGAGCTGCCATGCTGCAGAAATGCTTTAAAGGTTACTGGAATATAAATTATACGAATGTGTTGAGAGTAACAGGACAGTGGAAGCAAGATTATTTTAATTACATGTAGTTTGAAATGATACATAACGTGCATGATCGCTGATTGTTTAGCAAAGAGGCGAATACCCCACAACAGTCTTTGTACTATTCGTCCTTATGCCAAACAACCAGCAACACATTCACATAATATTAATACAATGTATGTACATGCATAAATATATGTATGATGCAGTAATAATTGCCGACTTCAGAGAAGATTATTACACATCATAAGCTAAGTGACGTCTTGATCTCCAAATAGCTCATACATGTATTTCATTTCCAAACTCAGTACTTCACCTGGAAAAAACTAGGGTTATTTTTATACAGTGCATCGAGGCAGCAGTTTTGCCCCCTCTAGTATGGGAAAACCCTTAGTTTTTCCAGATGATGTACTCTATTTAGGTTTTAGGGTTAGCTCTAATGTTGTGAGGTAAGTGTGGCACATTTCACATTTCAGCCAGTGGATCAAGTCATGCTTTTGCCTCACAAAAAATTGGAGATACTGTACATGTTGCACAAGACAGCACTGAGCTCATGACATATGGCACGAAAGTGGAATACTCTACATTGTTATGCAACAGTAACTGTCAGTACATAGATACATGCACAGACAATGTAGTAATATCTTATTGTTGGAGTAATGTACACGGTTTACATGTTGAAATAATATCAAACTGAGGCTGCCATTTGGTGCTCACTCCAGAGCAGAGATGAAACACAAAAATATATTGTTACCCAAAAGCATTTCATTAATAATTGCGTGAGTTACAATTGAAAGATGATACAACAAGAGGGAGTGAAGAGTGTGCATATATGTCTAAATACAGCTAATTCAGTGTTGTGAAGCCTATTGACAAGTATAGCAGTCTCTATTTACAAATGTAGTGCTAGGGAGGGCTCGTTAGTGTAAGTCCACATGAACCTGATCAATAACATTATTCCAACAGAAAAAAATCCCCAACAAAGTCATTTGACAAAAGCATTTATCTGAGCGGAGCGTGCTTTTGTATGGCGTGCGACTTGGTAGAAATTACTGTAGCAAGAACAAGCTGATGCCCTAGACCTACTTTTGTACAACCAAACATAAAATTAAAATGAATAAGATGTACATGTACAATGTTTTTAGTCTGAATTTTTTTTTTTGGAAGGCACCGTAAAATTCATTGACCTGATAAAATTGGCATGCGGCTACAAGGTGCTAAAAAAAATAATTCTATAAGCTGTTTTATGCATAATAATATTCTTTAACATGTCTTGCATAATTTGCTCTAAAAAAGAAGGGCCAAGTTGACATTAAAAAGATAATAAAGTGCACCTAACTACAAAGATTTCCAGTGCTCCGATGAGGAAGAAAATAATAATGGCCAGGATGAGCAATTTTCATACAAGGCTGATGGAAAAAAAATAATGACATACAAGTAATTACCGTTATAGTTAATAGACATGAAATCAAATTGGATTGATAAGCCATGTAATCAAAGCTGAACAAAAACAAAAGCACCTATAAGCTGATGTAATATCTAACTCTCTATCACACAGACACACACGCTTTTTCACCTTGAGCCGTTACATGGAATGGGTATTAAATTATTAACTTTAACCAAACTCTTCAGGCGAAGAGGTGAAAATAAAAAGACAATAATAATGGTCTGGGCTTAACCAAGGCCCATTCCCAACATGGAGACTACAAAATCAGCTCAGCTATTTGCAGAAAATTTTGTACTTTACATTTACATGCACAAATTTGCTATAATTGCTGGATTTCCATTTGAAGGTTGTAAATCTCATCAGCTAATTGAATTGGCCTCTTTATAAAGAAAATATAATATAATCCACTGCTTTAGAGAAAAGGGTGGACTTATACTTATACAGTATTAATACGTGGTATAAGATTTTAAAACATTGTGGAACTTCTCTATCGAGTGCGCTATATATATAGAGGCTAAAGTATGGCATTGCCGCATTAATTCATACATTTTTAAACATGACACACCAGTGTCCCTGATGTGAATGTGAGCTTGGAATGGTATTTTGAAGAGTAAAAGGACAAATAATTAAAGCAACATATTCAGATTTCAATGTACACTTTGGATATGATGAATTTGTACATACACACACACGTCTGTCTTAGGAGCAAAGTAAAAAGCAAATTGCACACATTTTGATTTTGTCACATAAAAACAAAACATGGAGCAAAATATTCAGGAATGCTAATCTGTTTGCAACAAGTCAACAAATATTACACACACTCATTACAGTTACTAAAGGAGACCTGCAATAAGAGCCAGAAAATGTTTCAGACAGGGATTTTTTGGAGGTGAAATACAATTTAGAAATCAATGCAATATCCAAGATTGGACTGATATTTTCGACATTAAAATCCTTAAAAAAAATTACAAGCTTCTTATTTCATACTAAAAGAAGAGCAGCTCTGCTCTATGTAACCGATATTCATAAAAATTCTCTTTTCGCACTTGGTTATTACTGAGATCTTCAAACGAAAGTTTAAAAAGGTATTTTAAAAAGGCGATAATAGATCAGGAGCAATTAAGAGTTCCACAAAAAAAGAACTGTGTCCTCAATAAAGTTCTAAAGGACATGAAGTTTCTCCAATTCGCACTTTGATAATTAAAATTCAGGAATTCCTGTCATAGACGAGACAAGCACCCCCTGTAGGATTAGAGACATAACCTCACTTCAAAACACTCCATATGGGTATGGTATTAAAGCTTGCGATGATTCTCTTTCCTTAGAGAATTTTTTAAAAACCCTGCATCATCAACATAAAAATCTCTTGTATAAGATTTAACAGGCTCAACACCAAATCTGCCAGGATTCTGAGTAAAAGCAAGGTACAAGACGAATGATCAATTTATATCAAATTGCACTTTACAACTTCTGACTGGTCGCACATAAAGACAGTCAAGTTTGCTACATGATAAAAAGTTGTGGTGAGGGAGGCAAGATGCTTTATGACAATAAAATGCAAATCCCTGCTCCTTACCACTTAAAACATTCAGCATGACAAGGTCTACATTTCATTTGCAGGATATTCCAAAATCTGAACGATGCATGCTTTGATAAAAGACATTCATGCCTCAAGGCAAACATAAAACCAATCGCAGAGAACAAATTTGATGATAGAATAAAAAACAGCTAAAAGATGCAAACAAAATTGTGAGGAAAAAAATTGTATACATGTACATCTCGCTGCTTCGAGACAGTATTCATCACTACAAATATCAATCATGACAATGCTCACATATAAATATATCATTTGCAGCTTATTAGTAAATCTGAACGACGTATACTTCGTCGATTAAACACTTTTGTGCCTCCAAGCAAACATAAAATCAAACGCAGAGAACAAATTTGAGGGTAAAATAATCAGCTGTTAAAAGATTTATACACAAGTTGGTCAGGAAAAATAAAATTATCAGATGATCAACTCGCTGCTTGGAGACAGGACTAGAGGCTCAGCCTTGTCCTGAGTCTTCACCCTCAGCACCCTGTTCTTTGATAGATCCACGGGTGTCTCAGTTACTGGAGTTTTTCCACTGGTCTGCACTCTACTCTGATTCAGACGAAAGCTTCTCGTTGACAGCGGCTTTACATTTGATGCTTGGCTCTTTTCCTTTTCCTGAAGCTGCTGGAAGAATTTCCTCCTTTCAGCAAAACTCATTTTCAAGCCGCCATCTTCATTTTTCCCTCCTCTACTGCTTCGTCTTTTTGCTGTGCCAAAACTGTCTCTCTTCCCACCACCTATCGATACTTTGCTATCTCTACGAGCAATGACTTTCCTGACTGCTTGAGGACTGTCTTTACCATCCTTGAGAGAAAAACTGGTTTTCTTAGTCAAACTGTCTCTCCTCCCACCCCCTATCGATACTTTGCTATCTCTACGAGCAATGAATTTCTTGACTGCTTGACGGCTGTCTTTACCATCCTTGAGAGAAAAACTGGATTTCTTTGTCAAACTATTATTCTTACCACCACCTATTGATACTTTGCTGTCTGTCCGAGCAATGACTTTCCTAACTGCTTGAGGGCTGTCTTTGCCATCCTTGAGAGAAAAACTGGTTTTCTTTGTCAAACCGTCCCTTTTCCCGCCATCAACACTATCTCTCTTCACGGCATTGACCCTGTCTTTGTCCATTGTTACTTTGCTATCTCTCCGAGACATGACTTTCCTGGCCGCCTGAGGGTTGTCTTTGCCATCCTTGAGAGAAAAGCTGGTTTTCTTTGTCAGACTCAAAGCTCCTGTAGACACAGCAGTGGTCCTACTAGAGTCTCTCCTAACAGCACTGATGTTCTTTTTTAAATAGTTTTCCTTCATGTCGCTCGAGTCCTGTCTCATTGAACTCCTTCTGGAAGTCGAGGTCCTACGCTGAGAAACTGAGGGATTGACAAAATTGTTCACATTGAGTTTATAACTAACAGGTTTTGTCAACTTCACTGGTTTGGGCAGAACGGTTGGCTTTGGTTTGATGGCTGGTGGAGCCTTCTTGCTTGAGCTTGGAGTGTTGGATGCGGATGAGGGCTGGGCTGTGACCGGGAAAGATTCTTGATTTGTATTTATATTTAACTTTGACGATTTTGTTCCTGGGGCATCTACAGGTTTTGATGATTTTGGCGTGAGGACAGTCTCAGCGTCCTGAGTTACTTGTTCCCATCCAAAAACCTCAGTAGATGGCGCTTGCCCTGCAGGCTCAACTTGGACTTTTGTGTCATGCCTTACCTCAGGTGACTGCACTTCCTCTCTAGACGCTGACCGCAACAAAAACCTGTTGTGAGCCGAGCGGAATGAGTGGGATTTCTTCCCCCTGCTGCTTCTCCTCCTCTCCGTGATCCAGCCATCATTATCCACCACCCTGGGGCTAGCCCGGATACTCTCAATTCTCTTTAAGTCACATTCTGTTGTCTCTGAGGATGAAGCAGTTGTAACTTCATTTTTCTCTTCTAAATGGCACTCACTTTCCACTTCAACGTTTGCTTTCTTCACATCTGGTGGTGCATTGGAACTATCATTTGATGAAACGGCAGCAGGACTAGAGTCTTCTTTTTTCATGCCACTAAAATCTGAATATGAAAACTTTGCCAGAACAAGACTTTCTAGGTCTGTTTCGTTTTCATCTTTAGTGAAAGACATCCAAGAGATGTCATCCTCTTTCTCTTTTAAACAATCTGATTGTTGTGTGGGCCAGCTCTTGACTGTCTCATCTTGGTTTTGTACCTCAGTGCTCAGACTGGACTTGCTCTGTGTGTTGCTCTTGAACCCTAGATGATCTTGTAACTTAGCAACAGATTGCTTCATTGATTTTAATGCTGATCTTGAGGAGTTTTGCCGAGATAGTGTCGTAACGTCTGGCAATTTGCCTTGTGTTTTCCTCCACAGATGGAATGTTTTCGGTGGGCAATCTTCTCTTCCACTATCATCTATAGTCAATTCCTGAAATTCTTTGTCAGTTTTTGGCTTAACTTTCCCCTGTAGATCACACAATTCTTGTGCTGGGTTTACGGCAGTGTTCAATGAATGCCCCCCTTCACTGGGCATTTTGCTGAGTGATGCCTCGCTGCCGAGACCACTGTCACTTTCCTGATGTTGTGACAAGCTTGAGGATCTTTCACTACTTGAATCATCCACAGAGCTGACACTTTCTCGTGTTGCTGCATCTTTAATAGTCACCTTATTGCTAGCCTGAAGAGACCTATATTCTTGAGATTGCTCCTTATAACTGTTGCTTGAGCTGTCCTCTTTTTCAAGAACTCGAAGTGTGTTCCGAGATGTATCAGTGCTAGAGACAGATTCTGATAATTGTTTTCCCAGCTGAACTGTAAGTTTGGACGTCACTGACTCCGGCCTTGCATCCAACATGTCATCATTGCTGGAATACCCATCGCTTTCACTCACCTCATTAGCACAAATGTTGGCAGTTCTCTCGGCAAACTTGGACACTAACATGTTCACCGATTTCGGAAGAGTCACCGAACCCCTTGAGCTAAGCCCTTTCTTAACATCTTGAGATGGTGGCATGTTCTTGCTGGCTTTCTCTGGGGAGTTAGTCTTTTTGGGGAATCTAAACAACTTTGTGGTTGATCCAAAAAAAGTTCCTGCATTTTCATCCGCCTTGTTCAGATTTGTGCTTGATGGTGGTCCTAAAACTCGTCTGCCGACCTGCTTCTGTGGTGATGGAGGAAACATTCGTCCTTTGAGTTCAGTGTTTCCAGGAAAACTTGCGTCATTTCCCCCCCTGCCAGAGGACTGGCGTTCTACTGCACCTTCGGATGTCAAAGTTGTTGCAGGTTTTGATTTGAGGATTGAACTAACTGGCTCCTTTTCAATTGAATCATTGGAAGGATTCCTGTTAATTGACCGAGAAGGCAAATCATCAGAACTCTGCCAGTCTTTTGGAGATGAGGCAAAATCCTTCAACCTCTTCTGTAACTGGGGACCCAATCTCCCGACCATTGCAGCAACCGACTTTGTTGTATTTGTATGAGGGGAAATTTTCACAGGGCTGGTAGTCTTGCTGGGAGAGTTTGATTTCTTGGCCGGTGGAGCATGGGCTGCAAAGAATGTTTCAAACTCTTGTCGCTCATGAGACTGCCGGGTCACCGGAGGACCACTGAATGCCCCAGCCCCTCGCTTGGATGTCGATCGGCGAGGAGTGGAATTGCTTTCCGAGTCTTTGACATCCTTGGCAAAAGAAACTCGTCGAGGAGAAGACCCACATCCTTTGGTCATCCTACCGAAAGTGAGACCTTTACCAGGGGTGGTGCTGAAACTCGAAGATCTCCTTTTGAGTTTGCGCCGAGGAAATTTTGGGGACTCGTCCAGTTCTTGGATTTGTAATATGCTCAGATCAGCATCTTGCGTTTTGTTTTCTTCAGGTGCCACCTCGCTGAATGAGGCAGTGGGCGGAGACTGTTTGAAATGATGACTCCTAGTGGTTGGCTGCAAACTACCGGTCAGAATGGACAGTTTAGATGAGGATTTAGGCTTAAAGTCTACACTCTGACCAGACACAGTCGATGCTGTGGAGCTGTTCCTGCTCATGGTACGAGGAGCACCGCTGTGGAGCTGAGGGGCTTTGGCTCTGCCGCCCTTCGGCTTTTTCCCTTGAGTAAACAGTTCTTCATTCTGCCCTACACTCTCTTGTGATCTCCGTTTCTGAGGGCTTTTCTTGCTGGGTCCACTCATCGAGGCTTGTGATGTATCCATACTATCTGCTTCGTCCCTGATGGGATGTGCCAGGCCACCATGAGGAAAACAATTCGAGTTTTGAGCATTGGCCTGAACTGAAAAGGAAGATTTCGTGCTTTTTTGGCCCCTGAAAGACAAGGACAGCTCTGCTGGGTTGAATCTCCGCGCAGGTAGAGGTGGAGGAGGCCCCAAGTCAGGTGAGTTCTCCTCAAGAATCACAGTCCTCTCTCCAAAAGAGCTTAACTTGGAAGGCACAGCATAAATATCCTCCAAACTCTTTGATCGGCGTCTGCTCAAAGCAGGATGCTTGGGGGCCTCTTTGAGGAAGCCCAACTTCTCCCTTTCCGCAAAACGGGGTAGTGAGATGTAGTCTGCGAGAATGTCATCATTGTTTATTTCTCGCCATTCGTTGTTAGTGATTTCAGCATATTTGGGACTCCCAGTGCTATAAGGAATGGCGTCTTTCACAAAGGAGTACACAGGGCTTTTGCTGGAAGACCTGTTCAGTCCATCTGCCAGCCTCCCAATGAAGCTGTTGTCCCTTCCTGCCATACTTGTCCCTGGAGGAGAAAATATGAAATCACATATATTTACTTTAAGCTTAAATAAACATCTTTTATCTATCATTTCAGTAAATGAAAGAATTTGTTCACTGTTCTTGTACAGATAACAAAGTCCAAATATCAGGACAGTGTCACTATTTTTCATCCACATGGAAGTGAAAGAACAAAATTATGACACATTGAGTACCACAAAGGTAGGTGTTCACATTTTACCCCAACTAGATGCAAATCATGGTGACACTGTATTTCAGCAAAGCACATTAATATCAAGGATCCCGCATTTATTTTTATATCAAAATCTTGTTAACCGTCTAGGGAAATTCATACCACAATGGTGAGTTCATGAATACATTTAACAATCTCAACAATGAAAACAATATATGAAAAAGCACATGTGAAATGTCCATCACTGACACTTGCCTGACTGTCTAAGACGACCACCCAATATCGAGAAAAAAGTGGTCGTCTTGAAGAGGGATGAATATAGAAGAAATGTTATTTGGGTGTCTATGGAAAGTGGTCGTTTGTACAAGTGGTCGCTAAAGCAGGTTCAACTGTAGTCCCATAAACTCAATGTTATTTAGACAGAAATGAATGCACACAGACACTACCGGCACTGTGGTGTAATGATTAGGCTCTTCGTCTGTAATGCGGAAGACCTGAGTTCGATCCAACACGCAGGCGATCTGGGGCTTTTTTCCCTCTCAGCCTGGGTTGGCCCTGACAGGCAGGGTTGAAGTAGCCTGTCTCTCAAATGACCTTACAGTGTTGCAGAGGATGAAAACTGGTATTCAAAACACAGACACTATAACAATAATACAAAACAGAGAGAATGACTAATGTGTCGAGAATTACCAGGCTTAAAGTTGTGTGGCAGAGTCCTGACAGTGTTGGGAGTCAGGTCGCCGGTGGTGGTGGGTGTGGCGGGCACAGAGGGACATGTCGGAGTTGACACTGGGTGCATCCTGGCGTCTCCTTTCCCATAGGTCACACTGGTGGGAGTTCTGTAACAAGAAAGTGTGAGATTGGTGGACTCTGGTGTATAAAGTACAGGCTTGCCAACTTTTCAGAAATCAAATTAGGGACAATCCAGTGCTCTGGCGCTGATCCATGGCCGGGAGTGGGGGTGCAGGGACGGGATAATTTTAAACTGAAATTCAGTGACATAATTTATAAATAGTAATCAGGCTACCGATTACATCAAACGCACAAGTAAAAATTCTGATACTTTGAATTGCAATTATTTCCATAATCGGATATACATCAGCTGTTTTCATGTTTTGTATTTCTATATGGCTGAAATAATTTGATTTTGCAAGGCACATTACGGGACAATCTGCTCATTTTCGGGACTTCAGGACCGATGGTTCGATTTTGGGACATTCCCGAAAAATTCGGGACAGTTGGCAAGCCTGAAAGTCCTTTGCAAGATTATGAGGTCTATAAGGAGGTGGGGTTTCTGACTTGAATCCCAAGTTCCAAAAGGTCTGGTAGCCGTGCCTTCTGGCTTGCCAACTGTCTTAAACCCTATAAGAAGGGAAACAACTCCACAAATATCAGCAAATTGAAAAAGAACAACACAGACTGGACAGAGAGCCCAACTTTATGCGATAGATTTCACTGGGGTAAACATTCAATGACAAGGTAAGCCACCAAATAGCTCCCTCTCACTTCCCTATACACAAGAGTACTAAACACGTCTACGTGCTTGTGTCATGTGTGTACCGTGGTGAAATGAAAAATAAGCCACCAAGCCGCAATAATACTCTGCTTGCATTGTTGTCACAGACTGCCTCACCTGCTGTCCATTCTGGTTGTTTTTAGTCTGTGATAATATATTCTTCAAGTTCATAAACAGCAATTTTCAGTGAATCATACCCTATAATATTTATGAATTCTAAAATTATATGTATTTCCTTACAAGCCAAGACACTTTGAAATTGCTTCATTGCTTCATTCTAGAATCTGAAAGACTTCTGCTTGCATTGACACTCAACACAGCAACCCTGCTCAGGAAGCAGCAAGAGCAACAGATGTATTTCTTCTTGGAGCTCATTTTGACACAATGGACGATAGGCTTAAAACATCCAAAAGTGATAATACAACACATGCAGAATTGCATGAAAAAGGCAAAGTCTATTTACGAAGTCATAACCGACATACCCTCTTGAAATTGTGGCAAATTTCTGAGGACTTGTCCTTCTTAATGATGCCTGCGAAAAAAGACAAAGAACAAAAATAACATTATACATGCAGTAAAAAAAACCCATAAAAAATACACAGTACAGTACAATTTAATAATCAAAATCACAACTGGCTAAAAAAAGAAAAACCCACAAAAAAAACACCCAGACTCCACCAATGCACTACTGGAGTATTAAAAAATGTTAAGATCATGGGCATTAGCCATGACCTCACATCCCTAAACCTTTCACAGTTTTCTGCATAATGAATATAAGAAGATATGCAACACCAATGATTGAAAACATCACTGCACTGAAAGGGGATGCCACTTCATAGTCAAGCTGTTACAGTGTCTTCTTATACTATACAAAACATATTTGAACTAAACCTACTTCTTTGCAGAAAAGCCATTGCTCTCTATATGAAGATGGCAGAGAGGTTTTGATCGTAGCACACGGAGGTTGCAGACAGAGCTGACAGTGACATGTCATTATGTGTCAACTTATATTATTATGGAAAATAGAGACAATGTATTTTCTGAAATGAAAATTGATTACTACATTCGGACCCCTATACCGCATTAAATGTTTTCCATGTAATGGTTTGCAGCTATGCAATATTATCACTTCAAATGACCCGAAAATATGACGCAAGTCCCTATTTTAAATCAAAAGGTCCTATACTACAAATGTATTCAATACATTAGTGGTCTGCAAAGCGGTTCTCAATATACAGGTTGTTTCTTTTACATTGATTAATTCTAAACTGAAATAACCAAAACGGTAAGAGATAAAAGTAAACGTTTTTTTGGCAGATTATTTAGTGACCATTTAAGTTTTGCCTGGACTAAACCATCAAGGATGGAAACTGATCAGTCAAAAATTTACCGGACTTTTTGTTAGCTATAAATATTTGGAAAAATACACTTATTCTATTGTAGATTAGTAAGTCAGGTCCCACTTACAGAAAATGACGGAACAAATCAAAATTACAGATTTCAGTAAATTTACGGAAAATTTCCATCCCTGAATAATAATTTTATGTTGATGGAGAAGGCCCTTAAGGTCATGGTGCCAAAAGAGTGCACTGGTATACCAAATTACGAAAAAGAAATTTGTGATTTATTGTTAGTGTCTGAAAGCGATGGATATCCATGTCTCTTGAAGTATCAAATTAATGAAGTCGTCTTAATAAATTGACAAGACTTAATGCCATTCGCAAATTTACATCTTGCTATCTTTGTTGTCATAGCAATTCACATTACCAGGTTCTCCCAATTTTATAGCAAGTTCCTACTGAGTTTTGAATTGTGCTTTTCTTGCTTTGGTCAGTTTGAACTTTCTCAGAACTGTAGTCCGTGATGTGCTTTGTGAACGTACAAGACGCATTTGGTAAATGCAAGATAAGCGTAATTTCTGTGTGCTAAAAATCTAGGACTGTTTGCGCAAAATAGCAATGTTGTGCAGTGTGTTCATGAAATCAGTTCATTTTGGCACCAGCAAAAACTTAAATGGATGAGGAATCATCAGTAGAAAACAGAATGTTTCTATCTCTTTTCCATCTTTGAGTTTTATTTCATGTTCAGAATTTATCAAGATAAAAAAAACACCCTGTATGTTTACACAATATGTTTTCCATGTAGTTGCCTGAGGAGATTTTCTGTTGGATAAAAGCCCAAAGAAGCAAAGACATGTTAATTAAGACACCCAAAATCAATAAATGGAACAATATATCATTCTTTGATAGCAAAAAAAGAAATGCCTCACCGTTGTAGACTGCTGTCTGGTCAAATAACCAGGAAGTGTTTGACTTTTGATTGCTCTTGGAGGTACGTCATACTGAAAAATGAAAAGCATGCATCACAAGATTATAAGTCATCATGCAAAATACCAATTCACATTATCAAGTAAAAGAAAGGAGAATGAGTATAAAAAGCTTCTTTGAATTCTAATTCAACAATTGACGCGACTCTCAGATTATCAAGTTTGCATAGAGTGGGTTTGGTGTAATCATGACAGACCATCTGATTGAATTACCAACACAAAAGCACTTGGTTTTACAAGAACAAAATTTACAGGATCCTGAGTTTAAACCATTATCCACATCAACAATAAATCAGGACATTAAATTTCAAAAGTAACTAAATGGAGACTAATATGAATTACGAAATCACTCCTGTTCTAAATAGCAGAAATAAACTCAAACCGAAAAAAATTATAGGAGCCTGCCAACACAGTGCTTGCCACTTTATTTTCATCAAATAAATTTGTTAAAAAGCTGCATTTCCTGGACTTCATATTATTCCAGTTATGTACGGTATGTGTTATTACCCCTAAGATAAATAAATATATTTTGCAATTCTTTACTGAGCAAATGGAACGAGCATTGAAGAATGAAATTATGGGAACAACACATATTTTGTTCAAAATTTTATATGCTGGCTGCAGGGTGCCAATGGAAAACTGATTTGCCCGATGAACACAGCACTGATCTAACCTGACTCCGAGAGGAACTTGACAAGACACTGTCCACGTCTGGGGATTTCCCAAAGGTTGAGAACTGAGAGCCATCAGCCGTATCCGTAAGATCCATACTGAGGTCGCACGCAGTAGGAAGCACAGCCAGTGATGCCGGGGTGGAGGGTTCGATGACCGCTGTGTACCTTGACATTGGGGACTCACTCACAGCATCAGGCAAATCCACAGAGCAGCCACGGTAATACTTGGGTGGGAGCTTGCGTTTGTTCCATAGCTTCATAAAGGACTTGTAGTATTCTCGGAGTTTGGGTGACCTCATCACACCTACGTCTTTCTTTTTCTGTAGGAGTAAAAATGAACAAATTTTCACATACTTCATGCTGGTAAATTTTTTCTCACTATGTTTTACACTCCTGTTCCGAATGCTTAAAATGACAGCCAGCCCTGAAACTGTGATTGTAATGCCCACTGAGCATCTTTTAGAAAATAGAACTGCACAGTATAAACATATTTATACATTCTATTACTATTTTGAAACACATACATGGGTGAAAGCATGTTCATGGGCCTAAACCTGAAACCGAAATTTCTAATAAATGAAAATCGACGAAAACACACCAGTGCGATACTTAATGCTCAATACTTCATTCATTTTGTTTTACTCTACTTCCAGACGTGTAAACTCGGACAGGTTCCATCGTCAAAATGAAACACGGTGACTCGAAATTATCATTTCAGAGCGCTACACAATCATTCCCTTTTGTTGGCAAGTTACATCCTCCTACTCACTCATATTAAACTTACCTCTTCCCTGAGCCAAGCTTTCAGCTCAGACATTTTGCCTAGGTAATCCTCCATTGAGATCAGATCTATTGGGAGAAACAGAAAAGAAAAATGACAGGAAGACAATTCATTAAAAAATCTCTACATGCACCAAATGCTCATATTAACAAGGGTCCACTGCAATTCCAAGTTAGGAACAAATGCAAAAACATGAAGAAAAACATTTTGAAAGTTAAGAAAAATTTGTCTTGATGAAGAAACGAAAAATGTAATAATGCCGATAATGTATGTCTATCAATGAAGAAAAGCTATTGCTTGCACACAAGAACAGTATTTTGGAATTGCTACAAGATAGGAACAATCTTGAATTATACAACTGGAACAGTGTGAAGAATCAAAATGAAGGGTACTGGTATACAGCTTTCCAATCATGTCTCTTTAAGGAATTTTGTATGAGTCAAGGAAATTTAACTTACTCTTTTCCACATTTTCCTGTTTTACTTTCTCCTTCTGTCTCACTCGTCTGACAGACCGTCGAGCAGTGAGTCTTTCTTGTCGACTTGGATAAACTTCCTCATTTTCTGTCTCTGAAAGATAAAGTTCAGAATCATAATCTGTACCTTTCCCTACAGACAGCATACAGCGATCTAAGTCAAAAGGTAGTAAATAATAACACTTTTTTAACAAAGTGTTGAATACACAGTAATCTGTCTATGAGTTATGAGTCAATATGAGCAAGCACCAAACACTTTGGCTAACAGAAACCAACTATGCTTGTTGTTCTAGGTAGACTAAGATGACAATTTTTTATCCCACTTGAAGTGATAAATGGATTTTTATTAAATTTGTTTATTTATAAAAGGTGATGAGCATTCTTCCGTCGTTTGTAGAGAAAGAGAAAGAATATGTAAAAAGCGTGGTCCTGATCGCAGGTTCGGCCTCATTCCTTGTCCTATGAAGATAGACGTCTCAATCCTCATGTCATACTAGACTGCATGCATAATGAGTGTTCTGAGTTCAAGTCAGTGTGTGGGGAAAAGTTGCGAGACGCACTTGCGTCAAATACACCTTGAACGCGTATCTATTGTTGCGTTTCTCAGTGGAATTATTAAAGACCAAAGAAGGACGGGAACTTTTTGTCAAATATTTTTTCTAAATTCAGGAAATGAATAAATAAAAAATGGAAGGCCGAGGACCTATCTACCTTTTTGCAGGCACCTACCAATTTTCATCTCTGCAGCTGTTGTAGTTTTATGGGAAAAGTGACACACATATGTGATTCCAGGTTGTCAAATCAATAATAGATAAATTTCACTAAAATTTTAAAACACCCACCTTCTTCAAAGCTACTGAAAGAAGAATCAAATAAGTCTTCAGCTCTCCTGTAGGACCCGTCATCTGTGACCGGAGGACACTCCGCAAGATTTGGACACGATGCACTTCGACGTCTTCTCAAGTTGCCACGACGGAAGAATCTGAAACATGCAGCAATGCCAAAAGAAGAAATTTATTGAAATTCAGAACAGAACAAAACTTCTGGGCAGTTCCAAGCATTACGGTGCAAACTTTTTCCTCATCTTTGGTCCTATTTTGGTCTTTTGAAAGTTTATCTAATGCAGAATATTAAGATAAAATTTCACTGGTAGAAACTAAACACCCGTTTCAACAATTATGATACTGAGCAAGAGAAATCAGCAATGAATAATGAATCAATAATGTAGTGACCTGGCTAAATCCTTGACCATTACAGCATGGCACAAAAAGAGCATTTTTTAAAATATCACAAGCTTCTATTGTACATAAATATCATGCTCTGCAGGAAGACCCGTCATGTCTTCTTCACACATGATGTAGGCAAGGCTAAAAAGTTAAACTACAATGTTGGGCTGGTAGTAATTAAGGGCTTAGTATTTTATGGAGGGGGGGGGGGCGGCGTTGGCCGAGCCGTAGTGCGCCTGTTAGTTAGTTAGTTAGTTTAAAGTTAGTTGTTTATAGAGGCGCCAGCACCTTTGGCTGTTTTAGCCTCTTGGCAAC
>JAUKPP010009119.1:0-18110 GCA_032273245.1 Phyllaplysia taylori | reverse complement strand
CCCGCTAACTCAAGAATTAATTCTTCACTAACCAACCCGGGTCCTTAGAATAGAAAATTGGCACAGGGAAAAAAAAAGAACTCACTACTTACTACTAGTACATTTACAATTAAAGTCATGTTGATGCTTAAAAATCAACAACAGTGCCTGTTTGCACGAATGGGTGATACAAGAAAATAAGCTTACGTGGATGAAGACTAATTGACAATAAACAGAATGTTTCTATCCCTTGCCGTCTTTTAGTTATTTAACAGCAAACACCCAGACAGTGTTAGGCTATTCAATTCTCACGCAGCGGACAGAGTTCGACCGCCACATTGGACGAATATCTCTACTGGAATGTTGTGTCCCTTTCAGCCCAGGTTAGCTATGTTAGGCAGGTTCGAAGTAGACTGCTTCCAAAGTGACCTTAAAGTGTTGTAGGGGCCGCAAATGAAGACCGTTACAAGAGCAATGTCGGAGCGTCTCTGACATCCATAATGTTTGCCTTTTTTATATTTTTTATTATTTCCTAAACGTGAAAAATGAGTTTTCTCGATGTCCACATCTGAAAAGTGGGTCAAATGGAGAATTCTTTTTCAAATTTAGAGCTCATTATAGATAAATATTATCATCTATTGAAATATTTGTTGACTATTCGATTTGGTTTCCAGTTTTACATCCCTTGCAACACTAGAAGGTCATTTGAGATACGGCCGACTTTTTCCATGGCTGTCAGGGCAAATTAGGCTGAGAGGTACGATTTCAAGTAGAAAAAATGCAGAATGTCCGCACGTGGGGGATAAAAGTCGGATCTTCCGCGTGAAAGGCAAAGAATCTAACCATCTCACCACAGACACCAGTATATTTATCATTACCATAAGCAAATTATGTCACTGGGATCGTGACTCAAAAGGAAAAGTAATACATCTTACTCACTGTCTTTGCTACACTGGCCAATGTCTCCCAGGACTTCATTTCGGCCTCGACTGGGCGTCGCCAGGTCGTCTTTGGTCTGCCTCTCCATCGACGACATTCAGGGTCCAGTACAGGCGCTGGGCAGTTTTGACATAGAGTCCGGTTCCCTTTTCATAATATGATGTCCAAGCCCTCTCCATCGTCTCCTTGTTTATCGTGGGTATATGTCTATAACAATCTAGAAAAAAGAATTATGCTCACGAAATTGCTGTAACCATATATTAGAATCTTGTGACTTGCCGGTATGACTATAAGAGGGCACTATTGTATTATTTGGTCTGTGCTTTTGCAGTTTAGGTTTTGCTACATACAAGTGCATGTACTTGAAGCTGCTGGTTTTCTTGTTGGCACTTACAGTTGCTTGCATTTTCTTAGCTTATAAGGTAATCTACCGTGTAGCTATTATGATATAGCTCTTAAGAAAATAAGCTATGCTTACTCGCAAGCAGCACCGAGGCATACATTTTTGTTAATACACATACAGGGTGTGTGTTTTTTTTATATTGATCGATTCTAAACTTGAATAACTCAAAAATGGTAAGAGATAAAAGTAAACGGTTTTCTGCACACCATTCTCTGGCCATTTAAGTTTTGTCTGGGATGTTTGATCAGATTATGTTGATAGAGACGGCATTTTAAAAAGGAGTTAGTAGAACCAAGCCCTTTTTAGGCCATGGCGTCAAAGCAGCGCACTGGTATACCAAAGTGAAGGACTGCTAGGAACCATCGTAAGGCAATTAAAAGATTATTAAAACTGTTTTTCTAAAAAAGGACTAATATCTAACAAGCTCTTGCTTCATGCTTTACGAAAACAAAATTTGAGTTTTATTCTTCGAAGTTCGAAGGAGATGGATGTTTCTGGGAGTATCCAAATGAAGTCGTCTTTTTCAATTGATCGGGCACCAGCAAATCGCATGTTGACTTCTTGCTATCGTCGTTGTTACAGCCATTCACAGTACCCATCTCTACCAAATTTTGATACCAAGCTCTGATTGAGTTTTGGATTGTGCTTTTCTTGCTGTGCTTCGCTAGAATTTTCTCAGAACTGAAGGCGCGCGATGTCCTTTGTAAACGCACAATACGCACATGGTAAATGGCAGATTAGCGTCATTTATTCGCGCTAAAATTCGGGGCCGCGCTTCGATTGCACCGTGAGCATTGTTGACATGGATTACGTCACGAGGACGCCAGATACGCTTCGATGCTAATCTCATAAACCTTATAAATACAGACACTCATCACACCGAGACAAAGGCACATAGCCCAGGTCATATATCATGCAAATGAGCTGAGTGAGTTTATTAATCAGTGCTGCTAAGCTTACACCTACTATCCGTGCGTATTTACCCGTGAATGTGAATGCTCGCTATTGTGTGCTTGTTCCTCCTGCGAGCTCGCTCCTCCACAATTCTCTTAACTCATCTGTCAACACTGGAGAGAATTTCCTTTGCCTCTGTGAAAATAAAGAAAAAACACAACGGCAGAAACCACACCACAACTTAAAACTTAAACATCATCATAGCCTATGTAGAACAAGATCTGACTACCATAATAAGTTGATTCGCATTAGAGATCGGTGGCCTAGTGGCAAGGCAAGAGCCCGTTGTTGTTTCCTTTGGAGAAGGACGTAAAACGTGTAGGTCCTGGGCTAAAACAGCCAAAGGTGCTGGCGCCTCTATAAACAACTAACTTTTTTTCCCCCTGGCTTTGTGATGACCTCATAGTGTTTCAAGGGATGTTACACCAAAGCCAACAAAGCAATATAGAAATACAACAAAGTTGCTACATTCCTGTCTCATTTTTATAAACAATTACATTGCGACATAAACACAAAGTACATGTACAGCAAAAGCTGCAGAAGAAAAAAAAACTAGGTATAAGAAGAGAAAAATCAATGGTAACAGTAATGAAATGACAAACGTGGCAAAATAAGATGGACACAGGAAAAAACCTAGACAGAACACTGGCTAAAATGTCAAAAGAGGAGGACGAGGATGATGGGGGAGGGAGGAGGAGAGGGAAGAGCGAGGGGGGGGGGGAGAGGGGAGAAGGAAGAGGAGGAGAGGGAAGAGGAGGAGGAAAATGTGGTGGTGGAAGAGGAGGAGGTAGAGGAGGGGGAAGAGGGGGACATCGAGGGGGAGGAGGAAGGGGGAGATTAAGAGGACAAGTGGTGGGTGGATAAAGAAGAGAAGGAGAAGGGAGAGAAGGAAGAGGAAGAGGGGGAGGTGGAGGAGGGGATAGGGAGGAAGAGACGGCAAAGAACGAAAAGAAAAAGCAACAGCAACAAAACAACACCAGAAAAAAACTCGAAACAACAAAAACAGTACAACCACCACCAAGACATCAACAAAAACAAAGAAAAGTAAAATAGCATAGAGAAAAAGTTAATCCCTCCTAAATGGATAACAGAAAAAGACATACAATGTAGGGCTTGAGAGTCTGGGTTCGATCTTCAGATAAGGGATAGTGGCCCAGGCACTGGCTAACAGCATACCTGAGGGTTAAGGTAGGGATGGGGTTCCATAGTGGACGACCGGTAGGAGACTCCGCGGGTTGGGTTAGGGTTAGAAGTAAGGTCACAGGGCTGAGGTTGTTAGATGGGGGTGTTAAGTTAGGGTATGGTCATGGGGTAGGGGTTCGAGTCAGACCAAGGGGACCCCAGGGTTCCTGCATTGGTTCAAGGCGTCCTTCCATGTAAGGTAGTGACTCCGAAGTAGAATGAGCGAGTTTTTGAGCTGTGAATGCTTTTTCTGTTCATATTTTTTTTTGTTTTCTCCTTTAAAAAAATGTGCGTGTACGTAAAGTTCTACGTCTTTTTTCTTCTTCTTGCTTTCTACGACTTCAATGATTTTACGTTTCTGTTCAATTTTCTCTTCTTTTGTCTTTTTTCTGTATTTTGTCTTCTTCTTTCCTACTTCTTTCTTTCTTTCCAACACTTTTCGTACATCTGTAATTCTTTTGTCCCTTATGCATCATCAACTTAACAGCAAGCGATTTTCATCAGTGTTTAATTATTATCAATACGTTCACAGACTACCTTTTTACAGTGGAGAAGATTAGCTGCATTCGGTGTTGATCTGTTGCCCCCCACCCCCCCCCCTCCCCTTTTTTTTGTGTGTATTTCGTTTGTCGTTTTCCTTTCAATGGTTAGTTCACGGGTGCCCTCTTTATAACTTAAACGTTTCTTTTGGCATACATGTAGGCCTACCTGGTACCTACTTTTCTTTGCTTCTGGCTTTATTCTTTAGTAGTGACTATGTAGATAATTTTACCTCTTTGATGGTAAATGGGTCTTTCTCATCTTTCTAGTGTGCAGCGTTTCAGTTCACCCTATGTACTGGGTTAGCCCATTTGTACTTCTTTCGCACCCTCCTGCGTTCTGTTTCTTCCTCTTTCTTGTCCTTTAGATGACTCTCCTTCATTTATTATCTTCACTCCTTATGTGTTGTAATACCTATTAGTGTCCTATTTTCATTTTACATTGATTCTTTACGCCCACAGACTTCTGTATTAGAGTGGAGCAGATTACTCAAACCATCTTTACCTGACGAAGACTGGGGTCCAGTCAAAAATGTGCGTATTATAATATACTCTTCATGCTTATTTCGTATTAAAGTATGCTTACCTGTATGCATTGGTTGAGTGTGATGTGTTTCTTAGCTCTTTACTCTAATTATCATTGCAAACGTATAGCTGCTCTTACAGCTTTAACTTAAGTGCTTGTCTGTTTATAAAGGTGTCAGTCGCTCGGGCTTCAAGTCGCTAGTTGATCTACTGATGCTATAAGCCTACACAATTATGACGATGGTACAATATTAAGAGTTTGAAACTCCTGTCAGAAGGTAGAAGACACATCGATCAACCGTCTGGATCATTACAGTTTAAGCGTGACATTTTAGAGGACAGTGAGAATATTTCATCTAAAGATTTATGTAGTGTATTTAGTTGGAAGTCAAACGACGGGTAGGTATATTCAATCCTGATACATTGTTGAGATGAGTTGTTCATTTTCCAGCAACTTGACGCAAATATATTATTTTTAACAGTACGTTTGTAACGCAACTTCGCACACTTTGGTCTTTGAGAGAGTGTTTGACAAATTGATTGATTGATTGATTGATTACAATTTTTCGGCGTCACGACCCCCGCAAAACAGTAAAGTCCTTTCAGGGACGTGATACTTCGGCCCTGCCTGTCAGGACAAACCTATGGCTAAAACATCCAAAGATACTGGCGCCTCTAACAACTTAACTTTAAGCTAAGGCTGAGAGTGACACTATTTCCTGCAGAAAAATAGAGATATACTCGATTTAACAAACTGCCCCACGTTGGCCTCAAACTCACGCCTTCTGCGTGATAGGCGAATAGCCTAAAAATTACACCACAGACGCCGATCTTCATAAAGTGATGTTCTCACAAGTACTCGGGGAAATTCCCGTGTGCCACTTATGCTTTTGGTTTGGTTTGTTTACCAGTTTTACATCCCCTGCAAAATTAAGGTAATTTAAGAGACGGGCTGCTTCGACCTCTCAGAGCTAACCCGGACTGAGATGGGAAATATCCCAACAGAAAAAAACTCAGATAATTTTCAGCACGTGGGATCGAACTCGGGTCTTCCGCATGATAGGCAATGAGCCAAACCAGTTGCGTGTAGAAATGCTTAGCAGGTGATGGGGGCCATACACTAAACTGACATTTGTCGCACTGACCAGGAAATGCTTAAATTTTCTTCTTTTTATCCTCTTTTTTAGAATAAAAAAACCTTATGTTTGAGTGCAAAAACATAGTGATATGTCTCATATTTCTCTTCGGTTATTCTGAACCTTATTTGCTTCTCCTAGCGCTTTAATTTTTTCCATCTCTCCCACTCTGTATTTGAACTGTGCTTTCAGTACTTTAGAAATTGACGTCAAAATTTGTACGATTGATTTTTTACTCCTTTTCATCATGGCGATCGGATGTTACCAATTTTCAGATTTCTAAATAAATTTCCTTTAATTTGACACAAACAAATATCGCAACTTTATCATCGATCCAAAAGTGTGCCGTTACTTTTGATGCTCAGTATATTATTATTGTTGTTTTATTATATGAAAGATGTGTATAAAGACCACCATCAAAACTTTGCATTATCATTATAAATATCTCAATGGTAAAATTGCAAGAAAGACATCTGCAAGAGTTTATTTGACTTTGTATTTATGATGAAGCTATCTAATCCACACAAAGCTAAGGAAGACCTTAAACAAGAAGAACACAGACCCGCTTGAGCTCATGACCACAGCTCAAAAGACGATCGACCAATGTCCAGACCAGTGGAACCATATCTATACGGATGGATCTGCTTTCAAGGGTACAATGAACTCCGGTTATGGATCTCGCATACAGTATCCAGATCTGATATGTGACGAGCTATCTCACTCTTAAGGGACGCACTGCTCAAACTTTAAAGCAGAAGCGCTGGCAATAGAAGCTACCCTTCATCACCTCCTAAATACTTTTACCCTGAATGAGGGAAAGAGAAAGAATGTTCACATCTTCATAGATGCAAAGTCCGTACTCCAGGCCCTGGACAGCGGAAAAACTGGACAACACGACAAGCCGAAGCCTCTACAAAACCATCACACACTTTATCAATGCAAGCGCCGTCAGACTGACACTTCAGTGGATACCAGGACATACAAATATATAAGGCAACGAATGTGCAGACAAACTTGCTAAACAAGGATCAACACAACCACAACCAACACTGCCATCTTCCATAAACACCGCACGCCAGACCATCAATCAAACAAGAGAGAGGAGTAGATGAATGGATGGGCAATGGGGAAAACTGGCAGATCTGTCTTTAGAAACATGACCACATCAAATGCAAAGGACAGCCTAAACTCCCTTGAGAGTCGAAGCAGGTCATCATCTTCCGCTTGGGATCCCACCACATACCCCTCAATCCACATCTCAACAGATTCCAGCCGGGAAAAGAACCAAACTGCTCCCTTTGTCCGCACCCGTATGAAACAGTAGCACATCACATATTTGAGTGCCCAGCCCTACATGATCTCCGTAAAGATCTCTTACCACAAGCAGCAAATATTGAAAACACACTGTATGGAAAACCTGAGCAACTCAGGAAGACATCCCAATACTATGTCATGGCATCAAGTCGAAGGGCAAGAGCCCAAATGACCGCTGGATCGGAAAAGGAAAGGAAAGGATGAAGCTATCTGCAGGTTGGTCACTGCTGAGCAAACTTTTCACCACTGACATTTGTTTTTCTGCGTTGGGAACCAAGACTGTACCACAGATCTATTGAACCAAAGATATTATGACAGGCATCGAAGAGATCACCTGAACACAAACCAAGTCTCAGAACTTCATCCTGTATCCGAATGGTGGAAAACTGGAATGGTATTCAGCGATCATCAATAAACGTTCAAAAGCCAAGTAGGTGTGCACAAAAATCAAGAAACTCCCGCACCCATGTAATCTCCGTGGAAATGTATTTTTAGCTGTTAATGTGAAAACTTGGTCACCTGAGAAACCGACCTCCTTCAGTATCATGCTTACAATAGTACAGGAGAAGTTGTTTGGTTGTTTGGGGTTTTACGGCTCCATCGACACTATAGGATCCTATCAGTGTGATTATTCCATACTCCTGCTTTGTGGGTGTGAGACTCTGTTCTGAATCAATGGGAGACAAACGGCGAAGGAGAAAAGAAGGAAATAACTTAAGGAATGACGGAACAATTTGGAGTCGAGAAATTTAAAAAAAAAATTTAATCCACCGCAAGATTCGGGGATTACGTTATGCAACATTTCGCCACGACAGGGCATTCTTCTGCCTCCTGTGGGCAACAGACCTGTGTGTACACTACACCCTGGTGCTAGGAAGTAGATTAGAACAATGGTAAAACATAATAATTATTTTAAAAGATGTAGGGACAACACAGCTTACTAGAGCACCCTCCAAAAGCCCATTACCCATATTTTAACTCGCCAGATACAGCCGTTATAGGCCACTTAAGAAACGCATCCGTAGGAATGTATGTTATGATTCAATCATAATTATATCATATTAATTTCGACTTCCGTGGTCTAATGTCTAGGATTCTTTGCCTTGCAAAAATTATGCCCAGATGAGTCTTGTGTGAGGAGACAATTTGAATCATCAAGTTTGTCCATCAGCCAAGTATTCCCTCTCAGCTTTGATTAACCCTGATAGGCAAAGTCGAAGTAGTACATGACCTTTAAAAGCCGCAAGAAGAGTAAAACCAATCGAACAACATTCAATTATCTTACAACAGAGTAAAGACTTTGAACCGCCTCAAATTTACAAGTGGGAGTTAAACAAAGATACAGTGTATGTCTTTCATAGGCTGAAACTTAGTGAAAATTGCATTGTTGTGTAGTGTCAACTCTTTATCGACGTGCAGGCTATAGCCACGATTCTCTTTTTGTCATTTTTTTGCAGCATCCAAATGACGTGTCGAGTAGTGTAGGCTACTTTAGATTACTACTACTATTGTGCCAGTATTATAAGAGCTGTTCCTATCTCAGGCATCCAATACATAACAGACTACACTAGACAAAGAGTGAACTTTTGATTGCTTAAGTTATATCTTGCTCATAATAAGCGAATGTGACCAACAATATATGCCAATTTTTCCTCTTTTTCCCCATCAGCAACACATGTCCTGTGGAAAGCCTCAGTGTTCTATCAAGTGTCAGCTATCAAGAACCTACTGTTCGGCAATCCAAGAGACAAGTGGTTCTCAGCCTTACCTCATGCTATGTGCCATCTCGTGAACAACACATAGACATAGAGGTTTTTATTAGACTGAGACACTGCTGATATACCATGGTGGCGGTGGCCATTTAGGTGATGCTCATTTGTTAGAGGACAATGTAATTTCAACGGCCACTTGGATTTGCTGATGATCCATGGATAGTCATTTGGCTTTCTGAACCAGCATGATGTGGTTGCACTGTGGAAAACTGGGTTGTCATAATAAATTTGTTCACTAGTGCCTTTCGCTAATCTGATGAGCAAACGATATAATTATTTGCTAGAGAAGCAATCAGTCCAACGTGTCACTGCCAATCCTGTAGAAAGCCTCAGTGTTCCATCAAGTGTCAGCTGTCAGGAACAGACTGTCCGGCAATCCCAGAGATTGGACACACAGACAGAAGGGACCTCAGCCTTACCTCATGCTATGTGCCATCTCGTGAACGACACATTGTCGTGAAGGTTTTCATTAGACTGAGACACTTTCTGTTGTACCGTGGTGGGACTTTTAGTGGTGCTGATTTGTTTGAGGACAATATTGACTTCAGTAGCCATAATGCTTTGTTGGTGATACCTGGATTTTCCTTTTAGCCTTCTGAATCAGATTTATACCGGCGCACTGTACTGGTTTATCGTAATAAAATTGTTTGAATATACTGAAAAGCTTTGCCAGAGGAGCAATCAGTCCAACGTGTCAATGCCAATCTTGAAGAAAGCCCCAGTGTTCCATCAAGTGTCAGCTATCAGGAACAGACTGTTCGGCAATCTCAGAGAATGGACGAACAGATAGAAGTGACCTCAGCTGACCTCATGCTATGTGCCATCTCGTGAACGACGCATAGGCATGGAGGTTTTTACAAAGACTGAGACACTCTCTCTTGTACCGTGGTGGGACTTTTCGTGACACCCATTTGAGGACAAAACTAACTTCAGTAGCCATGATGGTTTGCTGATGATACATGGATTTTCCTTTTAGCCTTCTGAATCAGATTGATACTGGCACACTGTACTGATCTATCGTAATAAAATTGTTTGAAATATAGTGAAAAGCGGGTTTAATATAGACTTCTAGGTCTACATGTTTGCTTATACCCAAAGTATAAGTAAGCTATTTTTTTTAGGGTTTATTATTTTACTACAAATAGTTTGATGAGCAGACGATAGCATTATTTGGTAGAGAAGTAATCAGTCCAACGTGTCAATGCCAATCCTGTAGAAAGCCTCAGTGTTCTATCAAGCGTCAGCTATCAGGAACAGACTGTTCGGCAATCTCAGAGAATGGACACACAGATAGAAGTGACCTCAGCTGACCTCATGCTATGTGCCATCTCGTGAACGACACATAGGCACGGAGGTTTTTACAAAGACTGAGACACTTTCTGTTGTACCGTGGTGGGACTTTTGGTGACAGTCATTTGTTTGAAGACAAAATTAACTTCAGTACCATAATGGTTTGTTGATGATACCTGGATTTCCCTTTTAGCCTTCTGAATCAGATTGATACTGGCACACTGTAGCCTACTGATCTATCGTAATAAAATTGTTTGAAATATAGTGAAAAGCGGGTTTTATATAGAATTATAGGTTTATATGTTTGCTTATACCCAAAGTATAAGTAAGCTATTTTATTTAGGGTTTATTATTTTACTACGAATAGTTTGATGAGCAGACGATAGCATTCTTTGCCAGAGAAGAAATCAGTCCAACGTGTCAATGCCAGTCCTGAAGAAAGACTCGGTGTTCTTTCAAGTGTCAGCTATCAGGAACAAACTGTTCGGCAATCTCAGAGAATGGACACACAGATAGAAGTGACCTCATCTGACCTCATGCTATGTGCCATCTCGTGAACGACACATAGGCATGGAGGTTTTTACAAAGACTGAGACACTCTCTCTTGTACCGTGGTGGGACTTTTAGTGATATTGCGTTGCTCGTGGTGATCAGAACTTCAATTTAATGATTTCCTACTGATAGAGCGTTAAGCATATTTGATTATGAAAATAGAAATAATGTTGCTGGCGGATTTTGGTTTTAACTTCTCCTGTGGCACGTCAGGGTCATATAAAAGGCGGGCTACTTGGACCCTGTCTTTCAGGGCTAAACCCAGGCTGAGAGGGATAATACATCCCAAGTTAAAGACGGAGGCACAAGACAAAATGGAAACTCCACGTGAAATTTAAACTCCCATCTCCTGGGTGCAAGGCGAAGAGCTAAACTATGCACCACAGACGCCGGTCAGTATTCCGGGTAAGTTATTGAGGTTACATCCGTAGATGCGCTTCCTAGAAGAAGCCCACGTGTTTGTTTTTTCTATTTTAAAAATCGCTTCTGGAACCGGTGGCCCTGAATAGCATTTTCTTAAATTGAGGACAAACCCGGGGTTGGATGAGATGAGAAATTTGAAAGACCATAGAGAGCCACTAGGGAACCTTTGGTGGGGTTGTTACATTCCAGTATACAAAAGATAAATTCGTATAATTTCTTCACCATGTGCGAATCGAACACATATAGCAATGGATTGACTACCGCTACACCCCCGACGCCGGTTTCTGTGTTAATCAGACATTGTATGGCAAGGTAAAGACACATTCCAGTGCCACAAGAAATGGATAGGCCAGTGTTTGTGAGCAGAGCTGAACAAATGAGTGACTTCTTGACAAGTAGGCCGACACCTATCCTTAAGGCTTTTCAAAGCATAGAAGTGCTAAAACGTGTTTCTTTTTTTTTATTTGCTAAAAAAGCTATCGAGGTTTAAATGAGGAGAAACAAAGATCTACGGCATCGAGGAAAACGACATAAAAGTTTGTATCTTAACAGTTAGTGAGTGAAAATTCTTAGCAGCCGGCTAAAATACACAAGTCTTCTTTTAAAAATCATTTTAAAAACAATTTTATCATCATCTTTTTAAAAGATAATTAGAATTCATAATAAAAAAGACATTGAAAACAGTAACATTACTTGAGAAATAATTAATTACTCCCCACGTTGAATATTCCCCATTATCTCCTTTCATAGATTGCAGAAGTAACACGTTATCAATTGCCCCCACATTTATTTATTTATTTTTCCACGCGGGTGGCAGTGGGGGGGGGGGGGGGGGGGGGGGGGGGGTATTTCAAGGAAACCCCACCCTACTGATCGCCCCTTCCCCCCGTCTCTATAAGATTCCTCTCCTGCCCAGTGGAAGTATACATGTATCAGTGGCCCCACCGCCACACCCTAACCTCCGTGGGAAGAGGATGCCCTCAAATGGCAAATTGTTCTCATGCTCCACAAATTTCAATAAGAATGTGTGACATTTTCTCCAGAACACCCCTTCCCCATCCCCATTTTCGTCCCTTCTTCTTTTCTCCTTTAACGTTTGCATCCCAATGTGGCAACAACAACAACAACAAAATAATAAGATGACCTCAAATCCAAAGAGTGGGTACTTGGGACTCCGGGAGCCGATTATAATATGAGCTAAGAGTTTCAGAGGAGTCGTAAAACCCAAACAAACAAGGATCTCCTATCTCTTTCCTCACCAGTCTCTCACCGCGGTCATATCAAGGCCAGACACAAGATACAGAGTCGCTGAAGCGTCTTTATGATGGACACGTTGAGAGATCAGTTCATTATTACCTCTATGATCCAGATCTATCACCTAGACAATGGTAATCAAGACCAAAAGCGAAATATCAAGAAAGATAACAGCGGGGTGAGGTCTACAAGCAGTGCCATCTCTGACTTGCACTACGACTGGCTGAGAACAGTTAGAAGCCAATTTACAAATAACACAAGACACCCGTCAAGGCCAAGAACAAAGTTATACACCTTATAAAATCTCAGACCAGATAACAACGAAGCATCGCCCACCATCAGAAGCAGCTCTGAACTTTGACCCAGGGGTTAGAATTGCACACAAAACAGTAGGCTACGATACGATAAAACAAGACACAGCAACAGCCGCAAATATAGCAGAAGACAGATGTCAATAAGAGCCACCTAGATTAGCATCGTCAGATTATTCCGAGGCTGAAATCATATCCGGAAAGTTTAGTACAGGCAGGAGCAAACACACATACTACCCCTGCTGGGAGGAGGTTATACTTTTCAGATATCTAACAGTCTCAATAAACAATATCTCACCAAAACTATAGTGTTATATAAAGCCCTGCAGATGCTTTTCTTGCACTTTGAGAAGACAGAATGTTTGTACCGTTATATTATTTCCATAGTAGGCCCCAATATACACAGAAATGTTGCACACGCGTTTTCGAGAACCTTTGGTTGGACATGAGTGAAATCAAATTAAATTATTAGTGTCATTTCTCACACTTCTGAAGGATCAATGAATCGAACTCAAAGTCTGTGTTTGCCAATAGCCTTTTAAAACAAATACAGACTCCAGTTCTCTTTCTCGCCTTCTTAGCCTATGGAAGTTATCACTTTGGTAAATTTCTTTTCAAGCTCTGTTTCATAGAATAACGACGTGTTCATTAAAGACTCGCTCTTAGAGTTGAATTTTCGGAGGTTTTCCTTTGTGTGAAACGAGTAAATAAGTACAAAGTATGAAGGTATAATATAGCTCATAGAGAGCAAAGGACTATTTCATAAGATTATTCGGATGTGACAAATAGGCACATCTGGTTCCCCGGACTTCTATACCAACTCATTGCCCAGCTCAGCCTTCGATGACATCATCTTCTCAAAAAGCAAGGTGTACAAAGTCACTCTGTGTGCATGTGATGTTAGAAGCAAAATCTATCAAGTTGTGCAACAAAATTAATTACATAATGTACTCCATAAAGTAAGACAATTTATCAGGATTGCAATACCGGCCGTTCGATACAAATAGAATGTAAATGATCATGCAGAGTGATTGATGGGTGTTCTGAGAAGGGAGTTTACACAATCTTTTGTAGTGTTTCCATTGTAGCTTTGAAAAAAAATCTACTATCAGTCTATAATGCCATGAAACTAAAACAAATATTTTTAATAAATACATGGCACGACGTATTGTGGAAAATGCATTTTCTTTTTTATTTACTTTCTGAAGAGATTTGTACCTGTGCACATCACAACGTGGCTACCATTTGTCTTTTACATTTATTTTGGCATTTTTTAATTGTTTTTTATGCTTTTAATTTGTTTTTATTCTTATTTCTTATGCGAGGCGAAATCTTATATTAATATATATTGTTTTCGTTTGTTGTAGTCTGTTCTTAAATGTTTGAGCACCCCATGGTCATAACCGTCAGAGCTTTTAAGTTGTTTACATAATAAGATTCCCAACACTTTTGGCATGTTTACTCAATACTTTTTTAAGAACCCTAAAGAGCTATTCTACATGTGAAAATAAGAGAAAAGATTCCCCGTTACATTCATAAAACTTCACACACTGTGTACACAGTACTTGAGTCTGAGCGACACCACCAGACTCGGAGCGCGTGAGCGAAGAACAAAATTTCGTGAAAAAGATTGTTGACTCAATAAATACAACACAAGCACAGCTATCTTTTCTTCTGCATTTTTGTAATGTCGCTTATCTTATTTTTTTGGTATATGTCATAGGCAAGCTTGTTAAACAGTAGATAGTTTGCCACATTAATTAGAAAGTGTAATTAATTAATTAAACATTAATAAGTCATCCAATAAGAATTTTTGTAATGTCGGAGATACTCGTATATATAACCACTAGTCAAAATCTGATTACAATTGAAGAGACATTTTGCTTCAAAAGTGTACGAGGTGTTTGGAACAGGCTATAGCTTGTTTTGTGTCCTGTAGGTAACCAAGAAATATAAAAGTTTGAATACAAACGTTTACATCTAGCACAGAAAGTAAACTTTAACCTACCTTGCGTGGAAGGACTTTTTAACCAATGCTTCAAACAAGGAACCCAAAGGACCAACTTGCTCTAACCCAAACCCTGACCCCAAGCCATACCTCTAACCCCACCCCTCATCCCAACCTCACGACCCTTGACCTCACTCTAACCTGTCCCCCACACCCACCGGAGCTCTGCACCGCGCCGCCACTGAAGGAACAACTCCATCGCGTCACCCCCAACCCAAAGACACACTGGTCGCCGTGCTCAGTACCACGTACCCTATCCTCAAATCTAGCCCATATCCCTTACCCTACACACACACACACACACACACACACGCACACACACACACACGCGCGCGCACACACACACACAAACACGCGACATACACACAACACACGGTCACACACCACACACACAGTCACTACACACACACACACACAAACACACACACACAGTCACACACAACACACACACACACAGTCACACACACGCACACACTCAACACACGCACATTCACCCAAATACACCATAATGACATCTATGACCGATCAGAGAAACGGCCGCCTACAAATACAGAGATCCTGGGTTCGAATCCGTATCGGAGGTCACCAGGATGTTTTCGGAGTTTTCATAGCTCCAATCCAAGTCCTGTCGGAGATGGAAGTAAAATTTCGAAGTCCCGCCTTATAAATGACCTTGTGGCGTTTGCAGTGGCCGTTAAAAGGAACCAACCAGACCCCTTGCCCCACCCTGGTTCTTATCCAATACTAAACCCTTGTGTCACATAGCCGAGAGATAAAGCGCTGGCCCATGAATGCGGAGTTCCAGGGTTCGAATCCTAGGAGGTTCACGGGGATCTTTCGGAACTTTCATAGCTTCAGTGCCCATCCTATCAGAGTTGACTGAAAAATTCGGAGCTCCTTCCTCCTGAATGACCTTATAGTATTGCAAGGGCCATTGAACAAAAACTATTCAGAACCATTTAGTTAATTAGTGATGCCCTTCACTCCACCTGGAGCATAGGTCATCAACAAAAGCTCTCCAAAGTGTCCTAATCTGTGCTGTCTTCTCCAGCTGTCCCCATCCCAATCCTGTCAGTGTCATATTCGATTCAAGGTCCCTACGCTAGGTATTTCTGGGTCTTCCTCGCTTTCTTCTCCCCTGTGGGTTCCACTTCAAAGACTGTCTTGTGATGTTTCCTGGTAGCTTCCGAAGAGTGTGCCCGAGCCAGCCCCATCTCATCCTCACAATGTTCTCCTCGATAGGACCCTGGTTGGTCTTCTGCCACAGCTACCTGTTTTCTATAGCTTCTAGCCAATGGACTGACAGGATCCACCGCAAACACTGGTTAAGCCTTGATGTAGTTGATTTGACCATTCTCCAAATTTCTGCTCCATACAGCAGCACTGATTTAACATTGGTGTTGAACAACCGTATCTTTGTCTGGTGACTAATCTCCTTAGAGCTCCAGGTGTTCCTCAGATGAATGAATGCTGCACGCGCCTTGCTGATCCTACTTTTCCCATCTGCCTCCGTTCCACCCTGTGTGTTGACTATGCTGCCCTGGTACGTGGAGGAATCTATTTCTTCTTGTGCCTCTCCATTCAACCTCACTGGCTTCTTGCTGTTTTCATTTATCCTTAGAACCTTGGTCTTACCTCTGTGGATGCTTGTCGGTTCAGCTATTCGCAAAAACGTTCCTGCCATCTGCTCAGCTGCTTGTCTGTTCCTCTTGACATTTTTTTTTTCATTTGTGTCCTTTACAGGACGCTCTCCCATAGAGTACTTGCCTGCAAGCTTCTTGGTGGTGTCATACAGCTCCTTCTTGTTCCTGCTTCCTTCTGCCTTCTCTGCCTGTGTGGCTAGCCCATCCATGTATGCGCGTTTATCTCTTTTACCGCTTGCTTTCACGTCCTTGTTTGCTTCGTTGTATTCCTATGCCTTTGCTTTTGCCGCCCTTGTTCTGCTGTTGTTGACTGCAGCTTTTATGATATTCACTCCGATTACCTCCTCGCATGAACCCACGATAGCTTCATTGAAGTTCTTCGACTGGTTCTCTAACTCCAAACATTTCTTCCTCAAGTAGTTCTTGGAGGGCTTGGAATTTGTTAGTCAGTGCCAGCTGAAAGTCCTTCTGCTTTTGTGTGTCCTTCAAAAGGTTGACGTTCCACCTTGGCTTTCTCCCCTGCAGCTGCTTCGTCCAGTTCTTTCATAGCTTGAGCTTGATTCTAGCAGTCACGAGATGGTGGTCTGATCCAACATCAGCTCCTCTTTTCACGAGAACATCTTGTAGAGACCTCCGGAACCTCCTGGAAACACATAGGTGGTCAATCTGGTTTTCTGTGCGATGGTCTGGGGATATCCATGTCGCCTTGTGTATCCTCTTGTGTGGGGAACATGCTCCCGCCGATTACAAGGTTGTTCATTGTACAGAGGTCAGCAAACCACATTCCATTATCGTTCATCTCTTCTACATCCTGTATTCCCATTATACCCTCGTATCCTCCTTACCGATCTTAGCATCAAAAT
Source organism: Phyllaplysia taylori (assembly GCA_032273245.1). Lineage (NCBI taxonomy): Eukaryota > Metazoa > Mollusca > Gastropoda > Aplysiida > Aplysiidae > Phyllaplysia > Phyllaplysia taylori. The sequence goes on along the minus strand of JAUKPP010009119.1, from coordinate 1,023 downwards.
CTCCCATCAGGACATTGATATCCTTATTGCTCATTCCTTCCAGGATTTCAACCAACTCCTCGTAGAAACTATCCCTGTATTCCTCTTTCCTGTCATTAGTTGTGGCATAGCAAAGGATCACATTCAGTTTGATGCTTCGTTTCTTCGTAGCAAAGGATGCAGTCATTAATCTTGGGCCTTTTGCCTCCCATCCAAGAAGCGATTTCCGTGTCTGTTTCCACAACATGAGAGCAATTCCTTCCGTGTATGGTGCTCCTTCCTCTTCCTGTTCAGAGTAAAGGATCAGCTCTCCTGTCATCAAGCGCCTCTGGCCGGATTGGATCCACCTGGTTTCTCACGGTCCAAGAAGGTCAAGCTGGTAATTCCGTATCTCTGATGAAACTTGGGCTGCTTTTCCCGTCTCGAACATCGTCCAAACATTCCAGGTGCCAAGCTCTAAAGACTTCCTGGTCGATAAGAGGGTCGTCGGCGTATCAGTGTCCTTCCGGCTTTGACTGTTGCACTCTATTGTGCTTACCTGTGCAGTTTCCCCCCTGAGTTTGGCTGTTTGGTGAAGCTCTTCTATCTCCCAGGTCCCTGTTTTCATTCCTTGTAGTTGTCGATGTTTTGGTAGCGTTGTCAGAAAAATTCACCCTCTCCTCAAACCTAGCCCACTACGCTACACCCCCACATCACCTACAACCCTCTCCTCCTCACACAAACACACAAACACACACACTGCAGAGATGTCTGTAACCGAGTAGTAAAGCGCCCACCCACAAAAGCGGGGGTCTAGAGCTCGAATCCTCGTTTTTTCTACGTCTTTATGAATCTGACCCACCTCTCTGTCGAGATGGACGTAAAATTAGGAGAAAGTGTCTCTAAAGAATGACCTTATAGTGTCGCAAGGCGTGTTATACCACAGCTTACTCACAAACCTATACAACCTAGACCATCCGCCATCATCCCACAAAACACACACACACACACACACACACACACACACACACACACACACACACACACACACACACACACACACAC
>JAUKPP010009008.1:0-18110 GCA_032273245.1 Phyllaplysia taylori | reverse complement strand
AATGGTTCTGGGCGCCGAAATGACCTTATAGAGTTTATGGAGCCCTAAAACCCTAACCAAAACAAAAAACAAAAAACAGGTTATCTCTTTCTACAAAGAAAAGCTTGCATGGTTTGTCTTAAAGTCAGGCAAACAAAACAGTATTCACTCATCTCAAGATAGATAAGAATAAGGGGATGGAACCAGCTTCAAGCATAATCTATTCAACATGCATTTCAGAAACACCCATCAATTTTAAATATGTCTTCCAGGTTGCCAATGGAATGGCTTACCTTGAACAAAAGAACTTCATCCATCGTGACTTGGCTGCCAGAAATATCTTGGTTGGAGAAAATAACATTGTCAAAGTAGCTGATTTTGGATTGGCCAGAATCTTGGACACAGAGGAGTACAATCCAAAAGGTGAGTAGACAAGAGGATGATAAAGATAATAGCAAATTGTTGCAGCCATTCCACGTTTGCCCAAGTCACAATTATTTGTTTTAAAAAATGACTTTATTGATCCCCATTTAATTGTTTTGTTTGTTTGGGGTTTAACAGTTCCATCAACTCTGTAAGATCCTTTCAGCTCCGAGAAACATTCTAAAGTATTTTGGTAGGAATTAATGTGGAATTTTCCCCACACAGCTTTTTATTCTAAACTACCAAGGGGTCTTTAAAGTGCACACATGGCCTCCGAGATTTTTCGTCCTTATCCAAGAAGACAAATCAAGGTTGTGGTTTGAAAGAGAAGGAGTAGACAAGGAAATTGAAATTGCCCGAAATTGACTTGGACAGCTATGGAATGCCTATTAGGACAATTTGTATAGGCATACGTCTCTGAAATGTAGGGTCAGTGTACTCTAAATCTCCAGCCAAACGTAGATATACTGCCAACCTTTGGACGAATATGAAGTTAGCGGTACCACGGGGTTTGAATTCTGTGCTCTGCTAAAATACCACCAGCTGTATTGTTGGAGGGGGGGGGGGGGATAAATTTAATTATTCAAATAAAAAAATTGGGTATGGTTTCAAATTATTGAGTTGAACTGAAGGATGTATTTGATACTTTGATCCTAAACTGCTGAAGAAAGTATATTCATTATATTCTCACCATACTGTAGTTACTCTGTTTGTTCGTATAAATGTTTTCCCTTTGGCTGTAACATTGTAGTCTTTTGACCCCAGGATGGATGGAACTTCAGATAGAAGTGATTGAGCCTTATTCTTTGCTTTTGTTTACAGGTGCTAGATTCCCGATTAAGTGGACCGCCCCCGAGGCTGCTCTGCGACAAAAGTTCTCCGTGAAATCAGACGTCTGGTCATTTGGAATCTTGCTGTATGAGCTGATGACAAGAGGGAGAGTTCCCTATCCAGGCAAGCTTTGTTCTAAACGGAAACAGTTCTCTATTTATTTTCATTTCATTTGGTTACCAGTTTTACATCTCTTGCAACACTGTACGGTCATTTAAGAGACGGGCTACTTCAACCCTGTCTCTCAGGGCGGGCCAACTGGGGCTGAGAGAGAAAAACTCAGCTGAAAAAAACCCAGATCATCTACGCGTGGGATCGAACTTGCATCTTTCGTATGACAGGCAAAGAGCCTAACCATTACACCATAATGCTGATTATTTAATTTCCTCACTGAAGAGATATATATACAGGGTGTGGGTGTTTTTTTTGTAATGATCAATTCTTAACTGAAATATCTCAAAGATGGTAAGAGATAGAAACATTCTGTTTTCTATTGATTAATCATGATCCATTCATGTTTTTTTCTGGTAAACCTAAATCAATCCATTTTATGAACACACTGTGCAACAGCGCCAGTTTGCGCGAATAGGCCTTGATCTTTAGCTGGCAGAAATTATTCTAATCTTGCATTTACTAAGTGTGTCTTGTGGGTTTACAAAGCAGTTCGTGTGCCTGCAGTTCTGAGAAAATTCCCACTGACTTCTTCAAGAAATTCACAATCAAAAGCTGAATCAGAACTTGCTATAAAAAGTTTAAAAACTGGTCATGTTGTTTGCTATGACAACAAAGTTAGCAAGAAGTGGATTTCTGAATTGCATTGTGCCCGATCAATTAAAAAAGACGACTTCATTAATTTGATACCCCAGAAATATCCATTGCTTTCTTATTTCAAGCAATAAATCATTTTAAAAAATTTGTAAGACATGAAGCTAGAATGTGGTCGACATTATTCCTTTTGAAAAAACAGTCTTAACCAAATTAATATTGCCTAACGGTGATAGTCAAACATTGTGATATTTATATTGTAATAAATAGTCTTCCAATGATTCTGCTTTGAGAATAATTTATTATGATTGTTATATTGTATTATTATTTCAATGCTATTTTTGGGCGCTGCAACTTGGTGACCAGCAATGGTGTGTGTGTATGGATGACCTTACTCGTTTGTATGCCTCCACTATTGTTAAATGAATTTCCCTATGAGATAGATGAAGTTGACTTTTCTTTGCTTTTCTTTTCTTTACAATTAAAGTAATGTCTTTGTTCTTTATAATCCTTTATCATTGGTCTGTTATGATGTTCCCCAGGAATGAACAACAAGACAGTCTTGGAACAAGTGGAAATGGGCTATAGAATGGAGAAGCCATCGGAGGTGCCAGAAGGAGTTTACAGCAAAATGTTGGAGTGCTGGCACGAGAAACCAGAGCAGAGACCAACCTTCGACCATTTGTTCACCTACTATGACGACTATTTCATCTCAGTTGAGCCCAACTACAGAGAAACAGATTAGATTAGCCATGTATTCCAGTGAAGAATAGAATTCCTACCCGTGACGATTGTGTAATTAGGATATCTATCCCCAATGTGAATGCTGACAACATGAGTCTACTTGAATGTTATTCTCAGAGGTACCGATATTCTGGATAAATCCGGAAATCCAGATATAATCTGAACCACTCCTGTGTCCATCCTAAGCAATTCAACAGCTAATAAGCAGGGCAGAACAACTGGATTCCCGGATGTCTTTTCTTATCTAGTTGGCACCTCTATACTCTTTTCAAGGTTGCCAAATAATGATAAGACTTTTTATCAGTTTGAAAACTGAGGGTATGATTGCTGCAACAATTGAAAGAATAAAACATGTTAAGTTGCTCAGTATTTGCACTGTATGATTCAAAAGAGGCCAGTGTGTGAAGGTGCATTTTAAGGTAGCAGAAAAGTTTCAACCGCAGTCGTTTTGAATATCTTTTGTAATACATTACCTTGTAGTGCTTATAGAAATTTTTATGTGGATTTGAAGGAAAAATGTTGAGAAAACATAGTGATTGTGTATGTTAAAAATCTTTTGTATTGTCTCACTGCTCATGACTATAGTACCGGTACCAGATGCCAAATTGTTGATCGTTAGCTATGATCTCGATAGTGATGATAGCGTCAACAGTCTCTGCGTACGATGTGAAGGCAAGACTGAAGCAAAAGCTCCCACAAAATTTTTGTTGGTTTCGTATGACAATCATATACTAATCAGCCATTTTCTTGGTTCCACGCATAATGTAGTTTTGTTGATGGCAGTTTGACCAAAGAATCTTTAATCTGAAACGATTTGTTCTAGATCTTTCAACATATTGAGAGGTGAAATCAGTTTGTAACTTCCTTTCTTTGAAAGCTCAAATATTAAGACATCAGTTTAGCTTGAGGTCTTTTTATAAGGCAGTTTTTTGGTGAAGTTGCTCACAAGTCTTGGAAGGACCTAAGTCTTGTCCTATCTCCAAATTTATAAAAGATAATGTGACTTCCACTTATAAGTAGAAATGCGCAAATGTCCCTTCTTCTTCTTCTTCAGCGTTCCAATTTAAAGATGATCATGCACTCAGACGTTTAGCTCAGTTGCAAATGTTCAAATTTTTTTCACAAAATTCGAAGATACCACCAAGCTCATGTGTGGAGGTTTTCTCATGAAAGCTGTATGCTAATTTAGAAGGAAATCGACACATTTTCAAAAAGCTGTAAATGTAAAAGTGAACTGACATAATGAGTTACTTCTAGATATATGCAAACAGATAGATTGGGAAATTTTATTTAGGGGTAAAAATTATTGATTTTGAACTACTGGTATTAAATATAAATTCCAAATTTTGTGTTTCTTTGCTTGGCTGCTAAGGAGTACAGCCATCTAGATTAGGTAGGGGGCAGGTTATATCCATTATTTCAACTGATTTGGGATAGGGTGACTACTCGCTTAAGGTGACCAAATTTTTGTGTCCCCTGCGATGTCACCTTAAGCAGACTCCACTGTATATCTCTATATGGCCAAAGTCCAAGAAGCAGCTCATTTTGTCAGACCAGCTTTGTTTATATGAGATAGTTTGCTTCAACATAAGGGAACAAGTCTAACCATTACTTTTATCTGATTGCTAAAGACAGAGGTGATTTTAAGTGTTCGTGTAATTAGAGCCAACAAAAGAAAACAAGGAACTTTCTAAGAATGATTGTAGGAATTTGTTTGTTTGCTATGGAAAAACTTGAAGATTTTAAATCATGCATGTTTTATCACTTCAGTACCTTGTGTGGCTAATAGTTCATCAATACTGCCGAGTAAATGGACTTAATTATATATAGATCTTTGATAGCAGACAAAACAGTATGATTGTTACCAAGGTGTTGTTTTGTTGCAGATGGAGTGCTTTCATATTTTCATAATGAATCAATTGATACGTAACGTCTCAAAAAAAAGTATTCCTTAGGGGAGGGCATGGGGACAGAAGGGGTGGCTGTGGCACATGTCTGCTTAGGTGATTTTTTTAGTCATTGCATGATTTTTGAATTTTTAAGAAATTATTTTTATGCGCCTTGTGAGAACGTTAGCCGACTATGGTTTTCCAGACTTGCTTGTGCTTATGTCTGCCATAAGTGTTGGAGTTCTAGATGTCATATATTACACTACGGCAACAAGTTACTTTCTTGCCATTATTTTTCATTTTTAAGGCCAACTACATATCATATCAACGGAGGACAAAGCTTCATTCAGTTTAATTATCACATGTTTTCCAGTAAGTGTATTCACATGAATGTTGACAACATATCGGATCAGTATCATCGTTTCTTCAGCCATTGTAAATATAATATTGTACTTTTGTCACATGAGTTTTCCAACAGTATGTATAAATCTTTGCTGTGCAGATGCTTGGTATGTTAATCAGCTTGTGTGCTACTAGCAGCTTGTCAGTTTGCATTATGAATGTGTGCTGGCTCAAAGTGCTTTGGTTAAAATGGCAGTCTACTTGTACAACCTGGATTTTTATTTTTTTATTACTGAGAGAAATAGTGTAAAACTGCCAGTCTTACATACCTATGACTAAGAAAGCGACAGACATGTTGAATTTTTTGCATTTTCATGTAGTGGAGATGGAGTCCTAATCACAATTATTAATGCAAATTATTTTTCAAGTTTTTATATTTGCATGAGAATGGCAGTTTCAAATTATTTGTCCAGGTAATTTAAAGAAGTAAGAAATTCTGCCTGCCCTTACACTCTATGGACATAATTTGTTTGCTGACATGCAGAAATGCAGTTTGTTTTTCTGTGCTGTTGTGCGCTTGCAAATTGGAATGAATAAAGGCTGTGTGACTTTTTTTTATAAAATCTTTGTGGAAAAAAAATATCAAGATTTTAGAATAGGTCATAATTTTCTTGGTACTTATGTAGCAAGGCGTTGCTCTGTATTATATTCTTGTGTGTGTTTGTGCTGGTATTCTTTTTTAGTACATGTATGTCCGTTTGGATGTATGCTATTATTCTTTTTTGGGGGGTTTTCTTGACGCAAAAGAAGTGATTGGGTCTTTAAGTTTATACCCATTTATTTGTGCCTTTTTACCTGTTCTTGCTACTTTTTTTTTTATGTCGTTAAGTTTTAGGAGGAAAAAATAATTGTGGCAGACTGTCTTCTAGAGTCATGTAAGAGTTGAGATCTTCCCCATCTCATGTATAAGACATGATTTTCGATTTCAGATGTAGGAAGATATTGTATTTCAGAAGGCAATAGCAGTTAAGGCTGGGATGTGAAATCGTATTCACACTGGATTGACCCAGATAGGTAAAAAGCTGAGGCCTTCAAACGATTTGACAGTGCTGATGATGCCAAAATTGCATGTACTTTCCTGGTAGTTGAGAAGATTTCTAAATGACTTTTGTCTGCCAGGGATAATAATAGATTGTCAAGCACATCAAGCCAGCTTAGGATGTGCGTTATTTAAATGCAATCCATGATATGAGAGAATGAAAAGAATTGGCGCAGGAGGCATCGTAGCTAAGGAAAGTGAGACTCTGTATCATGACTCAGGGGCACTGATTTTCCAGATAAATCCAGAAATCCAGATGTCTGAACCACTCTTGTGACCATCCTAAGCAATTCAACAGCTTATAAGCAGGGCAGAATGACTGAATTTCCAGATGTTTTTTTTTTTTATCCAGGTGGCACCTCTAATGATTGTTTTGTTGGATTTTTTGTTTTGTTTTACTTTTTCAGTGTAAAGGAGTTTCACCAAATTAATTCTAGCAGCAAGGATGTATAACATTTTTTAATGGTGGTTATTTGTCTTTGTGACCCTAAAAATTTTGTTCATAGGTCATCTCTTGTTTCATTGTGTATCAAAGTAGCAGCAACTGTTTTGTTCAGTTCACATGTAAACTCAAACGTCTACTCAACAATTTGAACAAAAGCATCCTCATTATGAAGACAACTGCAGCAACTTTATGAAGAATAACTTCAATTTTAATATTGTTTGAAATTTGTTCTTCATTGACATGCCCAAGTGTATGAATCTTTATGTTCAATTCATTAGCAGACTAATGATGAAGAGTGGCTTATGAATTGCTGTTCCTTCTTTACTAATATGTTGTACATTTCCTAAATCAAAATGTGTCAATGAAATTAATGTGTACTCTTGGGACACCTCGGATCTCCTGTTTCTGGAACTTGTTCCTTAAATACTCACTGAACAACAGCACACTCGGAGGCAAGTGTTGATCTGCGGCAACGTTTTTAATGTGAGGACTTAAGCATTATCTCCTGCAATGTTAACTGTTCTTATTGTTCACTTAACCCACTACTCACAATGATCACTGTTTTCAATGATGACGCTTCCATGGTCGAGAGAAAACACAAACTGGAGGCTCATGTTGGGCCTTTCACTTTCAGTTACGATATAATATATATGTGTGTATGTGATTGAATCAAAGCAACTGTTTAGGCCCTATGCTCCACACGGAGGAAAGAGGACTAATTCAAGTCAAGTCACTGGACAGAATCACTAACAAGTGTAGAAATTCTCCTAATCCTTTTGCATCTAACTCATGAGTATGTTGCAAATGATTTTTGACAATTATCACCTGGTTGCATTTTTGTGGAAGACATTTTTGCTTAGCTGTTTAGAACTCACAAACTTTTGTAGCATATTGGATAGCAAGTGGGAACAGTCGTGATTTTACTGAATGAGATTTTTTTAAACTGGCTATCTGATTTATGGGAAAATGTGAGAAAGATATTTAATGGTGTTTTCAGAAATTTTTAACAGTGTTTCACTTGAATCTAAATCATGCATTGGTATTAGGTACAAAAAGGTCAGTAAATCATGCTCTTATATGCTTTATGGTTTGCATGTAGATATGACATTATTTTGTTCAACTGTGTCTTACTTTTGTGTATTAGCCAAAATCCCCTGGGCAAAAGAGAAAAAGACCTCCCACCATGTGACGCTTTTTTCCCCTTCTTGGTCTTACAGCCATCTCACTTGTCTTTTATGCTTCTACTTACTGCACTGATTAGGTCAAAAGGATATATGGCTTGTGGGATGTATCAATGTTGAACACAACTTCTTCACTTTTTTTCAGCTATGAGCACAAATTGTAATTTTCCAAGTAATTTTTCATACTGCACACAATGGATTAGAAGAGGATAGCAGAATCTGAAAATGATTGAGAAGTAAGAATTATGACAAAATAGTATTTTGATTGCATTGCTAATCTGTTTACGGCTAAAACAGCAGAAAGCTGGAGCCTCCATAGATGGTCTACTCAAAAGAACAAACTGCTGATCTGAAGGGAGAAAAAAACCCACCAAAACCACAATCTTGCTAACCTGTTCAGTGCCTGGGAAGAGAAGCTTTTCCTTCACTGCCATCCCACCTCACTTTCAGTCATGTGTGTTTTCCCACATCATACGTGCTACTTGATATTCTTATTTTCTTATTTCATGCATTTACCTTCGAAAGTTAGAAGTTCAAGGGGGGGGGGGGGGGGTTATTTGAGCAAATACTCCTGTATATTTCTCTTTCTTATTTCCTGCATTCACCTTCTAAATTCAAGAGTTCAAGGAGTAGATGGGGAGAGGAGGATGGTGCAATTTATTTGAGAATGCACTGCTGTCCTAGAGCTAAAATAGCCGTACAATATTGATAGTGCTGTAATACCGTAAGCAAAAAACAAAAAAATTTGGCTTGAGTAGTCTACTCTGGGTTAGCGAATTCGGGGAGGTAGGTTTGTCTTCCCTTTAATTCCTTTATTAGAACATAAAATTCACATAGATGTATTTCTTTATTTTATTTTTATTTACTATTGTGTTCTGTGGAGGGACCATTGGATCAGTTTGTGTCATAAGTGGGTTACTACACCTGTAGGAACAGATTTTACAAATTTTATTCAACAAAAGCAGGATGAATCCAAGTTTTAACAGGCCAATTGTACTTTGCTTTTTGTAACAAGTAGTGATATTTCTTTTTGAAAATGTCCACCACTTACATTTTTTGTCTGTTTTCTGATTGTTTTGGGGTTGTTTTTTTATCATAATATCATAAATACATTGGTGATCTCATTTCATAATCATGTACCTTAACATTACCATTGCATTCAGTTGAAAGATAAATGCTGCTTAGCCTCGATGGGGTGTCATGACTCGCTTCACCTTAATCCATTGTCAGTACTTAACACAGCTCCTTGTGTCCTTCCCTTATCCACTAGTGTGAATGTTGCTGGTGGAGTTACAATACCTCAAAACCCACAATTTTTGGCATGACGTTGTTGTTTTTTCTCCTAGTTGTTGTTTTTTTCCCCAGTCCTCCTTTACATTTGATAGTGAGGTTTTGAAAGAGTTTTCATTTATTGTTACCTACTTTGGTAAACATGATATTTTTTAAGACGTATTTTGGGGGATTTCTTTTTTTGTTGTTGTTGTTTTGTTTTTTTTGTCTCCCCTGTAAAACTTTCTGTTCTGGGGCTATGATGTTCATTACTCCACCCACCAGCGATATGTTAATAGTTATAATGTATTCTGTCCATGCAACTCGTAGCATTATTTTCAAACATTTGTTTGCCTCTGAGATTAATGTCACTATGCAAAATTTTATTTTATTTTTCAGGGGAAAATTTTTTTTCTTGTAATCATCTTTCTTACTTCTTGTCAAAATAAGGGGGAAGACTCACAACTTTGGGTAAAAAAAAAAAGAGAGAATCAAATTCTATAACGTCAGTATTTGAAAAGTTACGATTATTTTCATCAGCTGACACTAATGAGTTGACCTTGGTAACTTGTCTCTGCATCAAATCCATTTACAATGCATATTTAATAATTCTGTTATGTTCTAATTAAAATTTATTAATTGAGTTCTACTGTGAGATTATAAGAATGAGAGCCAGAGTGAAAAGACTGTCTCATCAAAATCCATCAGATATAGCATATACATAGCATTTAATAAACACAGCTTTCTGGAATTAATTAGTTATCGCTAATTCCTCAGAGACTATCCTGAGATATTTACTCATTCCTTATTTCTATTCTGCCATCATAGGTTATTTGGGAAAAGCTTCTGTTTTACATCATTTTGTTTGTCACTTAGTAATTCTGATTGTGTGTCGGTTTGCTCAATCCGTTACAAGAACATGGGTAGTTGGTGAACGCTCTAGTGTAATGAACTCTTTCTACTTGTCTTTATGTGCTACTATTGTTTTTGTTCCTGGGGCTGAAATGACCTTTCGGATGGATAGTGCAGCAAATTCTTTACCATACCTACCAGGCCATAACAAGGGCATGTTATCCATGAGAAGACAATAGAGCTGTCCCATACTCAATAAAAATAGAAACACCGCAGGATTTCCCGAAAAGAGGGGGCTGATCTGCTGCGTAATTGCACTGCGATAAAATAACCTGGGTTTTTCTAACATAAACAGCGAGTAGGGACTGAACTGTTGAAGAGCATTTTCCATAACTGAGTATTTCACATTTGCATTCTGGGACCTTCTGAGATAATCAGCCATTTGCTTGCCTGATAAACTTGTCACATAGCAAAAATATCTTTTCAAGTGATGAAAATACAGTAATTAAGAAGTTTTGCACCAGTATAAGCTTTGAGAACAAAATTCTTTAAGATAAAGATACAACTATTTGCACTAACTCTATTTTCAACGAAAGTGCAAATATCGAGTTTTGGAAAAATGCTCTTAAATAACTATTTGAATTTAGTTTTTGTTGTTTCTCTCCTTCATTCCCCCCTCACACACACACACACAAATTCCAGACTCCAGTATCCCAGCATCCCCAACTGCTAGTGGTTAGTGGGCACTTTAGTATGGTCAACCCCTTCTACTTCTTTCTATGTGATGTTATTGTCTTAATGTACTTCCTTGTAGAGAATTACTGTAGCGTTTCAATAGCTCTGTAAAACCCCAAGCACCCCCACCCCCCTTCCTCCATCCTTGATCAGATGATGAGCATGTCAAACAACAAATCATAAGCAATGTTTTTATGCAGCGTATGCTTAAAACAATCAGAAAGTAGCCTTCATTTTGTGCCTCAATTGCCCACAGCTTGCGCAAGTCATTTCCCTCTTTTATGGATTTCAGTGAGGCATCGAATGTTATCATTTTCGGTACTCTCGAGAGAAACTGGTATGATCTGTTTAATTTACTGTGCAGGCCAATTTTTATTTTTTTTAAAATTTGATTCTCTATGATTAATTGTATATAGTTAAATTATCTTTTTTATCATGAGCCTTACTCAGCTATTATTGATTTGTGCAGAGAATTATTTTTGTATATATTTGCCATTAAATTCACATATTATGGTAACAAATATCTGCATTGTTGCTCCACTTCGTGTATAATACATTATTGAGTCATCATTATAAAGTGCAATTTTTCTGTATATCTTTTGCTTTTATACATGTATATTTATTCCTGTAAGTTGTAAGCCTCAACGTGGACATAATTCTCTCCCTCGTCTCTCTTTTCATCCATATTTCTTTTTTCTTTTTATCATTATGGCATTCTGTGCGCAGAATATACATAGTAAATATCACTTTAAGGGACACATAAATTTCATTCAGAAGATGAAATATTGTAAGGAGTAAAATTTTGCTTTTAGATTGTGTTCCTATTTGTTTTATCAGGCAAAAGGAAATTTCAGTTCAGAACATCGAAACGCTCTTCGATGTCTTGTATGCTTGATTCTTATTCACTTACCTCTTTTAAAGCAAAGGTGTTGGGATTTTTTTTTTTCCAATGCTTTTGTGATTTGCATCCAGCTTTCTCTAGTTACCAAAAGTTTGTTTATCATTGTTGCATTCATGTACTTAAAATTTTTACTGTAAATGACATCTGTCAGAGTTGACTTGACATTATTTTTCTACCTTTTAATTTGATCTCCTAACATGATGAGTGTGGATTTGACATAATCGCATGTTAAGTAACACAACTACTCATCTGTGCCAAATTCTCTTCTTTAAGTGCATGGATTTTTATTTCTCTTTGTCTCATTCTTACATGCTTATTTAAGTTATTTCATCAGTTTAATGTAGGCAGAGAGTATCGATATAGAGAAGGGGAACCAGGAAATGAAGCTCGATGAAAACCATGAGGGGTGAGTAAATATGCAGAAGGGTTGGACTCAAAGCAAAATAAGTGCGATACTGGTACTTTGCACATATTTACAGACCACAGAACATTGTGCTCCCATTCTTTTGGCTTGTTACCCATTTTATGTCCCTTGCAACACTGTAAGGTCATTTAAGAGACGGGCTACTTTGACCCTGATTGTCAAGGCCAATCCGGGCTAAGAGGGAAAAAATCCCAGCAGAAAAAAAAAAGACTGTCTTTGCCTGGGATCAAACTCGGGTCGTCCGCATGACAGGCGAAGAGCCAAACCATTACACCTCTGCCCCAGTGCTCCCATTCTGCACTATTTGTGGGCCTCAGGACACTATCATAGAGTGTTGACATTGATAACATCATGAAAATACTCATGGTCACTCTGTTTTACAGTATCATTGAGGTAAGTTCCCCCTCTCCTTATTTATTCTCTCTGTATAGGGTACCGTACTGATTCAGAAGTTACACAGACAGTTCACTTCACATCAACAGTAACACTCCTAAACCATGTCAGTGTAATTCCTTGATTGGATCCGTCTTTCTTATATCTCTGAAAAGTGATTCCAATTAAGTGGGCTATCATTTCTTGAAATTTGATTCAAATAAAATGTGCCCCCCCCCCCCCCCTCGCAATTTTGTCAGTGTATATCTGATTCAAGGGTCATGAATTTTTATTTTTCAAGGGTTTTTGAGTGTTAATGTTGATGTATAATTTACTTTTTCCAAAGTACTTACATGAGTAGTAAGATGTGACTGATTTATCAGCATTTCTAGGAGGCTTAGTTTTTTAGAATGATAGGAGGGAGAGTGCAGAAGATATGGCTCTCTATTTCAACTTAGAGACTGTACCATTATCCTTACAAATCTTAATTTATTTGTATGCAACGCAGAAAATTTCCTCAATTCTTCTACAGCCTGCAGAGAAGTATACAGTCGAACCTGCCCAAGACCACTACTCATTGTCAAGAAGAAAAAAAGCAGTCTTAGACAGGTGGTCGTCTTGGACAGTGTCACTATATAGAACAAAAAATGCAAGGGGGGGGGGGGGGGGCAATAGGAAGTGATCGTTCGTGCGAGTGGTCGTCTCGGATAGGTGATCACCAAGGCAGGTTCAACTGTATATCTGAATTAACAAATAGGGCTGAAATAGCATAATGTAAGGCTGTATTTCTTGTGTCTTTCTTCATCTGTTCCGCTGTTTAAATTTAGAGCCAGTGTCTTTTATAGTATTTATATGTTAAGGTACTAGGTTATAAATTCAAATGGCAGTGCTGTTGTTCATTTTCTTTTTAATTCTTTTTGTCATTTGTTGATCCATCATAATCATTATAGACTTAACTGACATCTTTACCAGTTACAATGTCATGTAATTTCATCAATAGGATTAACTTGATCTTCAACAACTTTGTTTGTTTTCTTCATGTTATAAGTGTATAGAACATGCTTTCAAACAAGAATATTTTATTAATGTAAATGCATGTCATTAATATCACTTTTATGATGACTGTTGTTATTATGTGGTTTACCACACTATTAACAATAGAAGATCTTCTGAATGCCAGGAAATGGATAGTTCACAATAAAAAAAAAAATAAGTTTGTAGCAAAAGCAGACCATATCATTGATCCAACCAAACATTCGCTTTCTGAAACATCCAGGAGCAAAATTGGAAGGGCAGTAACAGATAAAACATTTTTTTTTTCCAAGTCTTTATAGGGATGCCATTTTTTCTGGTTTTTATCCATTATTTCTTCCATTGTTCTCTAGGATCTAACTTTAAATAGTGGTTCATCTTAGCACTTTTTACTCAACTGTTCAGTCTTGTGTACTGGCTGTCTCCTTTTTCACAGATGCAAATTTGTACATTTTCGGTCGGTTTCATCAAATCTCCTCGGCGTCCCTATTTTTAAGAAAAACTTTTTAAAAACATTATCTATTACGTCATATCTTTGCAATACATGAAATACCTTAAGATTTGCATTGACTTTTCCCTGTTTAGTGACAGATGTTGAAGTAAAGGCTCTCTCTATGGTGTGGTTCGCAGGCCTTTCCGTGTAATCTGCTCCTTCTACTTCTTTCTTTGCTTTACTGTCCTAATCAACTTCCTGGCACTGAAGTGACCTCATAGTATTGATTGTGGTAAAACCTTAACAATTAATTCAAACAGGCAAACAAAATGAGGACTAGCATAGGTTTGGTTAACCTAGAATTATTTCTTTTACCCTTCACTTGAGCTCTGTAATGTTTGCCAGTTTTGCTAACTGCATGCAATACACTTTTGTCATAATATTAAAAATGCTAAAAAAGCCAAAGGTGCTGGCGCCTCTATAAACAACTAACTTTAAACTAACTAACTAATTAAAAATGCATACATACATTTAGTTGTATCTTTTTTCGTAGAACTAATCTAATGCATGTAGATGTCCACAGTCGTAATTAGCCACAAACAAGTTAGAGAAAAAATTTAAGTGATGATGGCATGTATTTAAAATCAGAGTAATTGTCAGGATGCTTTGCTACAAGGCACTAGGATGAAGAACAGAACGACTAGTGTATTGCACGACAAACTGCTTTATTTTTCTTATGTGTTTGCTCATCACGTGTTACTCTTGGAATGGGATAGTAACATTTTTTTCCTGTCAATGGTGCATACATTCCCTTCTGTCACGTCATTTGTGTCTGAAGAATGCATGAGCCTTTACAGGGTTTTAGAATGAATTTCATCACATGGTGTTTTGAAGTTAAATGAATTTTTGCGCCGAGTGACTTCTTAGCAGTAAACTAAATTTTTCTGCTTTAAATTTATCATTAAGATATTATAGTTATAAGCTGTTCTACGTATTCCTTAGTCCTGAATTTTTCGGAAAGACATTTAATGTTAATAGTATCTAATTGCTCAAATTAAGAAGCTCGTGGCGGTTATATAAATTTGAATTCTGTTTTTCAAAGTTCCCATATGATGATATTTCGTCCTTTAATTGAAATTTTGTCATCTATAAACATGTTTATGGTGAAAAAGATCAAAGCCTTTGTAGGATGTCAAGCTGTGCTGAGTTTTCATTGGTCGTAGCCTTTGTTGGTGTTGTTGGTGCATGGCTTTGTTTCATACTTTGATAGAATTGAGAGCGCTGGAGATACTTTTTTCGCACCATCTTTCCAACTCAGGCATCGGATTATATACAGTGCCTTTATTTTGCCATCATGTGTTTTAAGAACAAGATCAAATTATTTGTTTTTTCTTATTTCCTGTTGAAGTATTCTCTGCAATACTTTAAGAGTAATGTGCTTCGACCCTGTTTTACATCCTTATTGTAATGATTGTAAAGCTCATAGAGCCAGTAATTGATGCGCTATATAAATGCAATCCATTATTATTATTGTCAGGGTTCAGCAAAAATTATGAAAGAGGAGAGAGTCTGCTGGCTTTTTCACAACCTTGGAGATAATGAATGAATTGAAACATTTGTGAAAGCTCAGTCCATGCATGCTCACATCAAACCACCACTGGCAATGTCAATAGATAGAATATCACTGGGGAGTTTTCCCTTTGTTTGTTTTTTGTTGTTCTTGTTAAATAGCTTGGTAGCCCGGTATCTCTTAAGGAGTTAATAGCTTGGTAGCCTGAATATGTTTGGGTATATTTTTCTTTTATTTAATTTTTTCCTCAATTTTTTTTTTTAAGGATGGTTCACCAAGTGCACAGTTATTGTCGGTGGTGGAAGTGCAAAATGACAAATCATCCTTTATATTCCCTGTATTTTTCATCCCTTAACATCGCCACCATAAAGATGATGTTGTAAAAACAGACCAATCATCATTTTTTGTATTCTTTTATGCTACTTGATGTGGTTTCTCTCGGTGATCTGATTCCTTTGAATCATACCTCATTGCCTGTGAGATGACAAAGCCGCCATGAGTTTGTCTTGAGAATGCATGAAAAGCTTCATCATAAATCGTGTTATATGCTTATGGGATGGCTAAACAGCAAAAGAAGTTGGCGCCTCTATGAATAAGTGTCTAACACTTATAGTATGAAATTGAGAAAAATGCAGTTGATTGTTTTCATTTAGCACATGTTTTTTTAAGGAAAAACTTATGTTGCTACCAGGATTGTAGGAAGAGATAAAAACACTTGATGATTTATTTTCCAAGCCAAAGGACTCTTGGATATAATTAGTCATCAAAAGAGGCATAATTCAATTTTGCATTCTTTTTGCTTATAATGCATTTTGTGATGAAGCTCTTTACATGTAGAAGTACAATTCCAGAAAATAATTCAAATTGTTCCACGTTTTGAAAGCTGAGCAGCTGTAGAGAAAAGAAAGAATTCATTGTGCAGTATTCGACTGGCAGACCTGGTTACTGCATACTGCTTTGATGTGTGAAAGCACTTGTTTCTTTCCTATGCCTGATAAAAAAGTTTGATTTTAATTCCTCAAAAATATCATTACAACATCTGTTGCACTATATTTTTGTCATGATTTTTTCTTTTTCAGTGAACACAGGACTTCACAGCATTCAGTGGTCTCTTTTCTTTTGTTGACCTGCTACTAAATATGGAACCATAGTTTTACATTATTTTGTAAATTTATGTATATAGGATATTATATATATATATATATTATGTATGATGCGGATTTTGATAAGTAATGCATGTAGTCGTCTGTTTGCACATATCCATTTGCTATCAAGTTTTATGTTATGAGGTAAAAAAACAAGTTTGGTGCATGTACCAAGTGATCGTCGCAAAATATTTGATTTTTGCATTGTGCATGATAACTAATAAATCTTTTCTTATCCCTTTGTACAAATCTTACATTGATTTTGTCTGAAAGTTTTTCTCTATTTTTTGTCTTCATGTGTGTGTTATTGTTGCTGGGGTTATTGTGTTTTCTTGTTATTGTTGTTGAGGTTTTAGGCAGGGCTCTATCGACACAGCCAAGTCATTTCAGTGCTAGGTAGTACATATGTTGTTGGTTGTTTTTTGTTTTTATCGTTCTCGTTGTTGTCTAACTAGGACTTATGTTAGTTAATCGCCCACCCATCAAGTAATCTTATCTTAACGACCTACAGAGCCATTGCTGCCTGTGTCTGTACCCCTGGAGTTGAGAGCCTTAAAATGAAATTGCTTCCTTAGTAGGCTACTTGGGTCTCAAGACCTCTCCGGACTAGATGTCTGGCTTGGTTACCAGTTTTACGTCCCCTGCAACACTGTAAGGTCAATTAAGAGATGGGCTACTTCAACCCTGTCAGCCATGGCCCAACCCAGGCTGAAAAAGAAAAAAAACAAAATTGTCTGTGGGTGGGATCGAATTTGGGTCTTCCGCATGGCATGCAAAGAGCCTAGGCAACCGTTAACCACAGCGCCGGTCTAGATGATTGCCAAGTGCATACAATTATTAATTGAGTGATTTACTGCCAGTATCGATTCAAGACTTTTTTTTATATACATGTTATGGTTGTAGTCAATGACTCTGGGGAGTGAACCCCGTCACAACACAACTGCCTAACTCATTTTGTTGTCGTTGTACATGAAGTTGTTTTTAGGTAATTTATTTGAACACTCTGCAAATTCTCCAAAATGCCCAGGTCACAATTCTAATGCATGATTATAAGCTTCTGCTACTGAAAAAATAATAAAAGAAACTATTCATAAAAATTAGACGATTGTAATTATTATGAGGCTAACAACAGTGTTTCATGCTCTCGTCCTCTCTTTTTGAGGAGCGGAGCGTCGGTTATATAGGCAAGAGTCTAGAGAAGTCGTCGAGTGGGCCTAAGTGCACAAAAGCAGCCATTGAAGTAAAAACCTCAAGCCAAGGGAAAAAAAGCGAGAAAGGCCTCCTGATGCAGGTAAAGTAAATACATGTGTACATGTACATTGTATTATAGAGGGTTGGGTTGTTTTGGCTTTGTTTTGTTTCTTCCTTTCATTTATGGAGGGGGGGAGGGGGTATAGTCTGGGTTTGTTTTCGTTTTTGTTGATGTCTTTTATGTTGTCTATTATAATTGTGTATGTTTTAGCCGACACGAGGCCTTTGTGGATAGTAGACCTATTGGCTTTTGGAGCCCTCTGTCTGTGGCCAGCCTTGAAATGCCCACATCGAGATAGAAAGTAGGGCCCAGTAGGTTCAAAACCTTGGTTTGGTTTGGTTACCAGTTTTTTTTACGTCCCCTGCAACACTGTAAGGTCATTTTAAGAGACGGGCTACTTCGACCCTGCCTGTCAGGGCCAACCCGG
>JAUKPP010008897.1:0-15455 GCA_032273245.1 Phyllaplysia taylori | reverse complement strand
AAATAATTAAACTTTTTTTTTTAAACTTTTTTTATTATTTTTTTTTGGCCTTTGGTCACCCCCCCCCCCCCCAAGAGAGAGCCCAAAGTATCATATACGAAATAAAATGTTTTTGTGCAAACACAAAAGTTTTCCACACAAAGTGCACAACCTTAATGATATTACCAGGTGACTTTACTTTAGCACCACTATATCAATATTTCAATGGAGATTGGTAACATCATAATACAGTAGACTCCGCTTAGGTTGGTTTTCAGTTAGTTGATTGCTTTCTCAAGTCCCAGCCCTTCTTTCATCCCACAATTACAAAATAGATAAGCTGAACTTCCGATGAGTTTATCTGTTTTTCACTTCCGAATGACATCAACTCACCCGAAAGTCGACTGTATAAAACAAGAAGTGCTAGATCCTTGAGGATCAACAATAAAAATGCAGACAGTTTTTTTCCATTAGTGGCTTGACAACACAATCAGGACAAACAGATAACACAGAAGCAAAAAAAATATGTTCCAAGTTGATCATAATCCTTCATATGGCTGAAAACTAACATAGCAGGGAGGCAGCTAAACAATCATAACTTGATTTTTCTAACTTAACAGAAGAACCAATTTTCTGCTACAATATTAAACAAGATACGATAGTAGTATAAAATTTGACCACTGTCCGTTTTTAATAAATAGCCCGAGATTTTTACAAGATATCTGACCCTTACCAGTACCTTGGAATTAACAAAGAAGTGATTTTTGCCAAATATTGAGTTATGATAGTTAAGCTGCCCCCTGCAACATCCAACCTGTGTCATTCACAAAATGTGTGCTTTGAAATAAATAATAGCAACAATAATCAACAGCATCTTGTTCATATGAAATCATGTACTACAGTACAAAGAGATATTACAGCAAAACAACATGTACATTTACAAAACAAAAAAAATTGGATTCAAGCATTGGGTCAATCAAAATATACATACATGAATGCAAGTACTGTAAACACATTTGTACACAGGTCATGAAAGATTTTCATTGCCACCTTAGTTGTAACAACAACATTTGACGCAGTTATCTATCTGCCTATAACCCAAAATTTAGAAATTAAGTTTTCGTCAGATTTGAGCTATAAAAAAAGCATCATCTACGATCCATTTTGATTTTGACCAGTCTACCTACAGCCAATCAAAGCCATCATTTCCCTATCCGCGGATATAAGCTTTCCATACTCGCTTGCAATCTCTACGTGGGTATAACTCCTGAAATGGATTATACGCAGACAGCAAACTGCAACAATATTTGAAAGAAGAACAGGGGAACAAATTATTGTGGAGGCGGGCAGAGTAAGTGTAAGTTTTTGTCAAAGTATGCGTTGAATACAGCAATACACAAAATACTTCAGATGTCAAGCAAAGTCACTCTTAGTCATTTACTATTTAATTTCAGATCTTTTTCACATTACAGTCCTTGTGGTGAGAAAGATTTCATTTCTAAAAGTTTCTCAACTCTTTGACAACACATCTGAACTCAAACACATTTAGTGTGACCTTTGTTTCAACTGCATTAGAAGTGTTTTGTTCTCGTTGTAGGCTCAATATATTCTGCCTTAGTTTTACTTTCAGGGAGTAAGTGAACCCAGGTACATAATATGTACCACATGTACAGTATAGATATGACTTTTCTAAATATACTTTTTAAGTCGGGCATTTAGTAGTTTGGCACTGCCATTCTGGTGCTGTCAAATTATTAAAAAATGTTTGGCCTCCTCAATGACACATGTGTGCAACCACTGGTTAAAATGACAGCAAATTTGTATCATGAAAAGGGATCATTTACTTCATTTAGATCATTTGAAAATACACTCATTTTAAAAGGTATCAATCGGTTTCGACACAACTCGTTTACAGCCACTTTCGAAAAACACAGCCCTATATATTATTTCACATGCCAGCTCACCATTTGGTTGTTGAGTTTGTTCGTTTTGCTTTCACATCTCTTTTAACTCTCTGGGGCTAAGTTGAGAGACAGTGTTACTTGGATAAAACATTTTGCTGGTGGTGTTAATAAACCTTGCAACCCACAAATGGAAAAATTTTACATTCAAGGCAAAACGAACTGATTTTCTCTTGAAAAAAAAATTAACTTGTCTTTTTGCGACCAAATGTTGACACAGATAAATAAAACCCTTTGTTATTCGTATTGCCAAATGATAAGAAAGACTTGGGAAAAAAATTGTGAGTTGCAAGTTTCATCATTCCACCACCAGCAATGGGTTTTTTTTTCGCCCCATGAGATACGCAGTAGCAGGATCAATTTGTATTAAAATCTGAGATTCTTTTCACAGCTCCGGTGTTTTCTGAGCTTCCACATCTTTGTCCTTGTCGTTTGTGGTCCCCTGAGCCACTTGCTGCTCCGCAGAGGTAAGCAGAGCGTGGCTGGAGCAGGTACTGCCAAAGCTGGAGGCCTCCGTGCCGCTACTGTGGATGTCCGTGAGGCTGACGCCCTGCAGTGGGTTGTATTGCTCCCCTCGCTCAGCTGCCGAGTACTCGTGGTGGTGGTGCTGGACCACTGCTTGAGTCTCGGCAAGTTCACACAGGCTGCCCGAGGCCGAACCCGCAACGTAGCAGTCTGGATTGCTGGTGGTGGTCGTAGTAGCAAGATCATCTAGCAGAACAAATAAAGAGACATTTCTAGGCTTCGTCTTTTCAATGTACGGTGTAAGATTGCCTACTAGCACATTTTCGCTGTTTTATCACCTAGAAACCTAACATATCACACCAACAGTATCATGGGAGGTGTGCGAATCCCTGTGAAGATAGCTGCCACCATATATTATCACATGATACTCAACACAAAACTCCTTTACTTTGTAATTTCTGCAGGGAGCAATTTTCTTCCACTTCATGTTCTTACAGTAAATTTTATTTTTCAAAAATAAAAAAGAATAAGACTTTACCATACTTGTTCTTATCAGGAAAGCAGATTATAATTTAAATGAAGATAAGTAACTACTATTGGGTGATATATGGTATAGTCGTTTGGAAAGTTGTTTTTTCGAAAGTTAAAAGCATATATGATAACAATGCCCTATGTACACACAAAGAGTGAGAAAGAAAGAAGCCCCTCCTACCACTATCATGGTCTTCGAAATCCGGTTCTGGCTCAGAGCTGTCCTCCCGTTCATCATCAGCCATATCTCCAGTCGACAATCCGCAGGCTAAACGACCAATCTCAATATTTGTCTTATATGCTCCTCTCTGTGGCTGCTGAAGTTATGAAAATGGAAAATGTAAATGATAGCTGGAGAAAGAAAGTTGCTTTGATCCATAAAAGTAGACTACAGAAGCATTCCCTAATTTCCTTCACCATCAGTTAAAAACATATAAAAAAATATGTAACAAGTCAACAATCCTACCATCTAAAATATTGCACTCAATTTGAATAAAACTCGTTCCTGCTCTCAGTGCTTCAATAATTAAATTAGTTTCTTTGTCTATTTTTCGAAAGAACGGAACCGGCCCTATGGTTTGGCTCTTCGCCTTGCATGCGGGAAGACCCTGGATCAATCCCCGGTCGCGGATGATCTGGTTTTTTTTCTGCTGGGATTTGTTCCCTCTCAGTCCAGGTTGGCCCTGACAGGCAGAGTCGAAGTAGCCCGTCTCTTAAATGACCTTACAGTGTTGCAGGGGACGTAAAACTGGTAACTAAACCTTTCAAAAAAACAAACGTGAAATTAAATGTGAACTTTTACTCTTTCACAAGCCTCAAGAAAATAACTCGCTGCAAGATGCGATACACAATCAATCAAATAGACTTTCAACCTTCCAAAGAGATCAGATATCAAACTCTATAACCATATTTTTCAAATTCACGCTGTTGTTTAGCAAAGACCAAAGCATTATTCAATAGATAATACCTCAAATAACTGAACATGCATTGTATCGCTTAGTGATCAAAAGATAATGCAAAAGTACAACTGAAATACTGCGTGCATTCTATCTCTATCGGAGAATGTAAGAGAAATTACCTCTGCAGGTTTCTGGTTTGTTTTCGGTGGAATGAGTTCAGTTTCCCTCACAGGAGATATCTTGGTTTCTGTGGTCATTTTGCCATCTGGGGAACACCTGAAATATACAGCCAGAGAAATTGTAAAAGAGTCAAGTATAGATAATACCCGAAGTTGGCACCCGACTGAAATTGCATGTCAAGATAAATCCTACTTTACACATAAGGAAATATAATAGTTCTAAGATTTCCATTATTTCAGTACATAGAAAGGGGGTTGACTTTCTAGCTCCAGAGATTGCCTTCAAGGGTGCTGGTTCCAGTCCCATTAAGGGCAGTCTTGAATTCTTGAACATAAGCTACTAAGAGAATTTTAAAAAGGTTTCAGAGACAGGCTACCACACCCCTGCACGTCAGGACCATCCAGC
The DNA here is from genome assembly GCA_032273245.1 of Phyllaplysia taylori. NCBI lineage: Eukaryota > Metazoa > Mollusca > Gastropoda > Aplysiida > Aplysiidae > Phyllaplysia > Phyllaplysia taylori. The sequence goes on along the minus strand of JAUKPP010008897.1, from coordinate 11,035 downwards.
TTAAGCATGACAGGTCCCAGCACAAAGACGCACATGATTCTCCCCACATGTGATCCAAACCCGGGCCTTTAGCATGATAGGCTAAGATCCTAATCCTAACCATTCCACTACAGACGCCCGTCTCAAGTTTACACTAAGGAGAAACTTTTGACATGTGTATTGTGTTGCAACGTCATAGAGATTACAGGTGCCAACTGGATAAGAAAAACAGGAAATCCAGTTATTCCGCCCTATTTATAAGCTGATGAATTGCTTAAGAGTCGACACATGAGTGGTTTAGGCATTTGGATTATCGGTACCTCTGAGAGATAGCTGAATCACTCACCTAACAGTGACAACCGTTTGTTTGAGAGGGGATGGAGCTGCTTCTTTGGCTACAGCCAGAGGGACAACTTCATCTGGGGTGGCATCGGAGTTTGCCTCCGTTGAAGTCACATCTGTTGTATCCAAGACCTTTCAGGGAAGAAATTCACATTACCAAAACAATTATAGGATTTATGAGATGATCAAAGAGCAGAAATCTTGTACCAGTAGGTACATAAAGTAAACTTGATAAGCATGTGCCCAAGGAAAAAAGAAGAACACTCAGCTGCAACACTTGCTTCTTAAAGTCTCAGTTTGTTTTTCCTCTTCGAATGTCACATCTACAATGAGTCTTTGTAAAATGCACTCTTGGCTCCACGATCGATTTTTTTGGAGCAGTCATTGATAAAAAAAATTACCCTACTACTAAATTTAATCCTGATGACCCTAGAGTCTTCTATGAAAGAAAAATACTATACTCTTTTAGATATGACATAAAAGTGTTGTTTTTTTTAAAGTCTCTTATCATAACAGGTACGCCCAATGAATGGGATTTTTACTGGTTCATTGAATTAAACAAACCATAATATTGTTAAAGCAAACATACCTTATCAACATCCTTTTTCTTTTCGAGAGTGCCCTTGCTGCTTTCCTTATCCGTGTCCATTTCTTTCTGATACTCAATGGGTCCTGACACAGTGATTCTGGCAAAGGGGAAAAATCAAAAGACCATAGAAAAATTAATACACAGGCCTTTAAAAAAGATTAACTGTAAATGAATCACAGACTAAAACAAAATTACATTTCTAAATGCTCAGAAAACTATTTGTGATGGCAACCCCTTGAAAGAAAATGTTTTGGTTCCATTTGGTTTGTACGCCTTTTGTAACTCTATATGGTTATTTTAGAGACGGGCTGATTCAACCCGGTCAAGGCCAATCTGAGGTGAGGGGCACACAACATCCCTCAGAGAGATGGACACATTCGTCCATAGTGGGGATCAAACCTGCCTCCTCTCCGTGATAGGCCAAGAGACTGACTCTTACACAACTGATGCTGGTAACAGAAAATTTCGTCTTGCCCACAGCAGAGCTACACTTACTACGAGAGAGCTCCAAGTCAACACTATCTAGTACATCATTCAAGATCTCAGCAACTGTCATAATTGCAACTACTAAGTAGAAGATCCTCCGCACAAATTTCAGTATCGGTAGCTCAGACCAATGCCCTTGCGAAATGATAGTCAAACAACTCATTTTCTACAAAACTGCCCAATGCAAGAAGCAACCAGGAGGAAACTTTGGCCGCCCCAGGCAAGGCGTCCCAAAATTCTATGGGAACCTCGAGGACCTGCGGCGAAGAGCAGTCTTTGCTTTAGAGGCCGGATTGCACATTTAGATGAACGAGAAGAAGAAGTAGAAGCGAAAGCGAGGATAGGAAACACCTAACTTGTTAAGATACAGAATGTTTGTCTGTGGAAACAAGGACTTTTTGCTATCCATTAGGGTGTGCCAGTCCAGCCATTTTGGGCTGGAGTCCGAGAAAATATGAAAAACTAAAGTAATTATAAGTGTTCAAATAATATCTCGTCATTCTGGCTCCATGTGTTTTTTCCCCCTATCACAACATTTTTTCGTATTTTTGCACATGGCATCAGAAAAAATTGCTTCGATTTTTTTAGGAAATACTCCTTTTGGACATGAGCAAGTACTTGAGAAATTAAAAGGTTCTTGAGAGAGTAAATAAACTGTACACGAGTCGGACTTGAGCTTGAGTATTTGCACACACTTACTGTCCATAATTAATTGTAAAGCATTTAGAGCCTGTTTTCGAGCAGGAATATACGCTTTATAAATGCAGTCATAATTATTATTATATCATTATGAAAAATGAAAGCTAGCCTAACATTTCCTATCAACTATTTCCCATTGAATTGCTTTTGTACTTACTTATTGTCCTTCTGGCCCTTTTTTTCGACCGAGAACATTGTCGGTGGCCCCGATATCTGCAAGTGCACACCTGTTGGAAAGAAAAGTTGAATAAGAACAACGAACAGGTATATCGTAAGTTTCCAACAATTGAAAAGTAAAAACTTTACCCATTTCATTTATACAGACTCGGAAAACATACCCCTATCAAGATAAATTATATAAAATTAAAATATCTTTCAAATTTTTACCTATTAAAAATAAAAAATCTAAAATATCTCTCACAAGTATGTATGTTTACAGAGTCACCTTTCATGGGATCAAATTCATGTTGTTAATCTCTTCCCTTACATGACACACACACATAACTTTAATTAATTTTTAAAAATTAGTTTATTGCTTTACGTGACAATGAAAATTACATAAGAACAAAGAATATTTTTTTTAAAAACACATAGAAATCTCACCTTCATTGTTGACAGGGGGAACAACTTGTCCATTGAGAGCCTCTATTAGGGATATTGCTTCGTAGCCTTGAGGTACACCTTCCTGATTCACTGGGTTCTCTTCAGAATCGGACTGTCGGGGGAAAAATTAATTGTTCAGACAAACAACAGAAATGTGCAGTAACAATCTATAACATTAACAGGAAAGAAGCAATACTTAATTACCTCAATTTAACCCCCCCCGAAGTTTCCTTTTCTATTCATCCCTGTTTGTTTGGTTAAAGTTTTACAGAACTACTGACACAAAGGTCATTTCAGTGTCAGGACATAGATTACTATAATAAATACACACAGAACGAAGTAGAAAGAAAAGACCACGCTAGAGTGTCTGCCAATCACCCACTTATTTTTAAATCTCAGTATTAACCTCGGGCATAAAGACCATGACCCCATCCTATCTTACTATCAACAAATCTCTACAATATTGTAATACCTATTCTTTAACAAGAAATTCAAATCACGGGTCAATTGTCATATTTGACAAGCAATGCTGTTCCTTTTGGACAGATGAGGCAATTGCTGTGAACAATTACAGGCCTACATTTTTCAGGGTTCCTGCCATGAACTCCCCACCAAATTCAAGGAGATTTCAAGGCAATTTTTTCTTTGAATGCAAATTCAAGGAGTTTTCAATCTATGACATTATAACAGCTATAACACACACCTGGGGCGCATTTGTTGAGGTTGGCGCAACTTTTTTCCTCATTGCCCTGATCTGCAGAAGTGCTCTGAACTTGACCCTGCATATAGGACACATACTGGCCTGGTAGCGCAGCGAGTCAGCACAGCTACTACACAAACACAGATGTCTGCATGGCAGGATGAGCGTGTCACGCATGTCCGACATGCAAATGACACATTCAGCACCACTGTCCTCAACTTCATCATCTGGATCAACATCCTGTGGGCAAGAAAATAGAACAACAAGAGGGATTAAGTTTCGTTAAATTATTTTCAGAGCTTATCATCTTAATCAACATCCAGCAGAATAACATAAAACAATAAGAGGGATTGAATTTCATTAAATCATCTTCAGAGTTTTTAAGCTGTTAAACTTAAATTTCACTTAAATTCCTACAAAAAGTTCCTTCTTCGAACATCAATCTGGAAATAAAAAAAACTATTGCCGAAAAACTACTAGGAAGTTTGGTCATGGATGCGTTTTCATGACAGTTGTTGCATTGATAGATATCAATGCAACAACTGTCATGAAAACGCATAATTCTTGACATGCCGTATTTATTCTTGCACTCAAATTAAAAGTGATGACGCTACTGAGTGTTAATTGGGAAAACTCACAACGTTTCCTGAGTTTTTGCTTACCAGTGGCACTCTAACTTGAATATATGAAGGACAATTTGACATCGCACTTTGTAAAAAAGAATGTTCTCTTCTTAAGAGAATCTCATTCTGACTGAGACTTCTATTCAATTTTACTAGGTACCAACTCTACTGATTGTCTTTGTGTTCTGAAAGCAATAGACAGGTTATCAAATCATGAAGCCTCCCCCACCCCAGTAATCTGATGATAGAATAGTGTGTACGACTGATACATAATGTGTACTGATTGGTTTTTGTTTGATTTTGGGTTTTTTGCCCCTTGTAACAGTGTAAGGTCATTTTGGAGGCAAACTATTTTGACGCAGTCTGTCAAGGCCAACCCAGGCCAGTAGGGACACAACATCTCAGCATAGAGACAGAGATGCTTGTCTAATGTAGAGATTGAATTCTTGTCCACTGCATGACAGACGAGGAGCATAACCATAATGTAATGTGGATCTAGGGGTACATGATTTTACTTAGCCTTTTCTCAGAAGTATTTCCAAAATTCAGACTGACCCTTTAAGAGACTCTCCTCAACACTATTTCACCTGCATTTGAAGGCATGTAATGTATTTACCTTCATCCTTTCCATATTCTTATTTTCGATGCCGTAGATCTCCTGCAGCAGATAGCTGAGGCCATCAACAACCTGCTTCTGTTTCAAGGGTTTTATCGCGTAGCTACCCTCCTGACTCCTTTCGATGACTGCGTAAGTAATGTGTGCATGACCGGCATTCTCTGCAAGTACACAAATTGATAGATAAAACCAATACAAAATCACATAAAATTGCATCATGGCATGGCAGGTAGGCTTTAGAACTGATATTCACTTACATGTCGGCGGCTCATGGTAAGACTCACACATGCACCATTTTGCAATCTTCCAGGAGAACATAAAAACTTGAAAATGTTCCATTTTTATTGTATTTTTGTAGATATATGCACTAACACCTGGCATTTAGTGCACTTGCAACACCTGCCTAGAGGGCAGAACAAATCAACATGCTGTGGATTGCTTTTCAAGAATTATTTATATTGAATGCCATCTCTTAAACAATACCTAAAAAGAAAAATAACATCCGTGGAGACAAACATTTTACCTACCTTCTTCTTCCACTGTACAATGAATGGCAATGGGGTAGACTTCTTTGTCAAAACTGTATTGCCACTGTCGGAAAAAACACACGAAGAAATGAGGATAAAAGTCCCATGGAAATAGAAATCATCATTTCAAGTAAAGAAGTGTACAATAAAAAGTGGCAGCTTTCCTCTATTTTTTTCTGAAAAAAGATGATAGAAAGCAATAATAATATAAATTCCTCAAGGAAAATAAACAAATAAACATATAATAAACTTCAATTGTTTGTCTCATGGAGAAAATTTAGACAAATTTGGTCAACGCTATAGGGGTTTAAAAAAAACCCTGCTTAAAAGAGACTTCACAACAAAAATGGTTCTTACTTCTTCCTCGGCATATTTTGCTGGCTCCACAGTGTGAGATGGTTGACTGAAAGACTGTCCTGCTCCTCTTTTGTAGTGGAATATTTCTGAGCTCATTGAGCTGTCCCTTGTGTGGTATCTGCATTCAGCAAATGAGATACAATGCATTAAAAAAGTGCGCAATTTATGGAAACTTATTGCAAAGCTGCATGGAAGGGAAATAATAAGTAAAACAACAATAATAGCAAAAGTATCATCCCCACATTAACACTTTCTTCCTGTCTTAATCAACACACAAAACTAAAAGACTATTTTGATTTTTTTTATCAAATGTTCTCAGCGACCTCCAGTGACAACAGAAGCAAGCTTTTGGTTGTAGTGGGCTCTCTGGCTAGTTCTGAATGAGAGTAATTATTAAAAGAAGTCACCCCATCTGAGAAAACATAAGTGACCGACAACTGATACAACCACATTGCAATTGTCTAAAAAAATGCACACACGCACTTACTTTGTACTCATACCTGAGCGACACAGGCTGAAATGCTATGCACTGTTTGTATGAGTTCTTACAGTGACAAGGGCTTGACCCGCTAGCATAATGCACAGCCTGTATAGTGTACTGGATCGTATTACCACACTCAAGTCCTTGTGACAAACTCCTAGAAATTACAGAGGACATTGAATAATATAGCATAAACACCAACAGCATGATCTAAAGGTAAGGCTTTTTGCCTGTCATGAGGAAGACCTGAGTTAAATCCCACAGGCCGACAATCTGGGTTTCTTTTGCTGGGATTTTTTTCCCTCTCAGCACAGGTTGGCCCTAACACAGGCAGTCTCGAAGTAGCCTGCTTCTTAAATGACCTTACAGTATCGCGTGGGACATAAAACTTTAAACCAATAAATACAAAAAAATAATCAGAATATGAAATACTGAGGTACAAGAAAGCAAGCAGACTACCTAGGAAGGAGAATAGAGTTGCATTCTATCCTTCAGAATGTCATGGTAGGTGAAGTTATATATCTTTCTGATGGGATAGATGGATGGGTAAACTTACACAATCTGTCCATTCATGACCTCCTCAGATGCAAAGTAGTGAATCCTTATTGCACATCGGGCATCTGAGTCAAATAAAAATTCAATATTGTACGGAATACTTGTGACATCCCCTGATGCTTCTTGTGTTGGCGTTGAAGCTCTGAGAAAAATAGATGTAAAAAAAACATAGATATGAATAATAAGAAAGCATGAATAAGGATATTGACAGGCTTTCAGCTATCCCTGCGCACATTCTAGACGACCTGCAGCCCATTAAATCATAAACAATTATTGTTTTTTACATACTGATCGATTTTATATCAAATAAAAGTGGCTCAGAGATTCAGTTTCTTTTTGCAAATTCATTCCCGTCCATTCAAGTTTTCTCAAAAGACAAAATCAAGAGGTTCCATAAATACACAATGTACTGAATTTAAAGAAATTTATCAACAGAAACCAGGAGGATTCTGCATAATGTAAATCACAGGTTTCCAGTAAGGCAGTTTTGACTGTAGATGAAACAATAACACAAAAGACAATCAACATTAGTTGAAAAAAGGCCTATTCCCACCCCTCCACTGCTGTTCCTGTGCAATGTTTCCACTGGGATTATGAAATGAATTTACTTACTTGACAATTCGTAGTGAATCTTTGCGTATATACACCAAGCTTTTCAATGTTTTTGTTGGATCATTCCCAGATGGCACTGGATAAGGAAACTAGATGAAGAGATTAAGAAAAGAGAACCACATAACAATAATACGATATGTAAAAATCTGTGTTGATATAATATTATATAAAAATGGGTAATCATCTAGACAGTTAAGGTACTTATGTGCCAAAATATAATATCAAGCGAGGATACTTTTTGGATTGGAAATTAAAAATATGAAATATGCTTAAAATTATCTAATCATCAAGAATGCTATATTATAATTTCTGAATTTCACAATGAATTATAAATATTACGATCTTATGTTAATGTCATAACAAGAAAATCTACAAATCATTTAAGATGTAAACAAACACAAAGAACTTACAGGTAAAGGCTTGTTGCCTAAGAAGTTCAGTTCCTCGCTGTCTCCAAAGAGATATTCCCCTGGCTGAGGTGATTCAAATCGCTCCCCACCCATGATGAAATGAGTACCAAAGTAGCTGCCTAGAAACAAACAGAACAATAAAAATTAAGTAAAGACAAAAGATCTGCCAAATACAAAAATTCTTAGGACAAAATTAGAGGATCTGGGTGTTAGGAGACAGCAAATATCCTGTCACAGGAGCATTCCATGTGTGTGTATGGGTTGGTATGGAAGGGAGAGGTGTTGTTTTTTTACTCAAATAGCGACGTTACAACTAGAACCAGGCAGTCTTTTCTACAGCTCATCATGAGACCCGGAGGGCTCTTTAAAGATTTCATCAAAGGGGCCTTTTAAAATCAAGAAGGGCGCCACTCATAACTATTGCACACACTGCAGTCATGATACCAATTTCCAAACAGTCATGTCAACTCTAAGCTAAACCTAATCAGAGCTAGGGGGGTTTGCACCCCTGAAATACCAAATTGTTAAAAATATTGAAAACATTAGTAGTCTACACTTAAGATCCCATCACTTTTGGTCCTTGTTCACTTAAGGTCTCAATTTTAAGAAAACAGAATTTTCACTATGTAAAAGTTACTCCTAAGTTCCTGCTTTGAAAGGACTAAGTTTCCTGAGGTCCTGCACTTCAGGAAATATTTTACTAAACAGAGACCCAGGCGGGTGCGCTATCACTGTTCATGTATTACTGTCCTTGATGAAATTAGTCATCCACTCTCATCGTGAGTATCAAATCTCTTTTGTTAAGCTCGATGAAGAGGGGAACAAGGGGTGGGCCACATCGTCTGACCTGACGGGATCACGCCAAGTTTTCCGAAGTCTTCCCCTTGATGGTTCAGCTAGGGTCCCGTTCGTCTAATAAGGTCCTGTGGTTTCATTGCTCCCAAGCACAGAACCTTCGGCTTAGAATACTGTGATTGACCCCGCCCGTCAGTACTTGTTTTGGTAAGTCCCTCAACCCAATCATCATAGCCTTTCACATTCTCATCACAATTGACATTCAGCGAAGCAGACTTGGCTAATGTCACGCAAAGGCAAATGGGAAAAAAATCCCTCTGCCGCTCTGCCTCTGCAAATACTGCACATGGCAAAGCCATCATCATGAGCGTTACTAACATCAGTAACGACATCTTGAAATATGGACAGGCATGGCCAGATCCAACTCCAACCCCAAGCAGATCGGGTCAGTGGGATCAAAGACAAAAGTATTGTTACAACTAACAGATAAGGTTAGGGCTTAAGTCAGGGTACGGGTTAGGGCTGGAGTGAGGCTTAGTTAGTAAGGTTTGGATTTAGTCAATTTAGGGTTAGTTGAGTGAGACTACAACTCTATCCTAACTGACACTAACACTTTTCCTTCTTTCTCATTGTCATTGTTGACGTTGTAGTTGTCGTACTGATCCGATCTGCTTCTACCACAGGCAGACAGTTGAGAGTCTGTCATTGAGACACAGACGCTGACTTGACTGAGAAGACGTGCAAGGAGAGGAAAAGAAAAGGAGACCACACAGTACTACACTGACAGTAGATCTAGTAGTAGTGGTGACAATGACACTACTGATGAAGTTTGGACTAATATTATAATCAACTAAGAACTAAGACTGACGTTTATCGAGTATTACGGTAGGCTACCTGTTTTCGGGGGATATCTGTAGGCACTCTGAGAAGATGCATCCCCACTCTCTTCCCCATTGTTACGATTCCTTGTCAACGTTGCTCCCATTGTGTAAACTTTTCCTGGTCTTCAGAAATTACAATAATAAACAAGAACAAGACAGATTGTCGGCCATGTTGGGAACGGTGCAGTCAAAACAGGAAATGACGTTTTGTTTTGATTGTGATGTCACTATATAAACAAATATGTACGATTTTCAATTGCAATTCCGCGAGTCATTTATAAGCTCACAAAACGGTGAAAGAATATTCTAGAATGCCCAAAGTAATTTTTAAATGTATCTAAGGGCGTCAGCCGGCAAGACATAATCAGTAACAAGGGGCTTTTGTTGACATGCCGAAAAATAATACTTCCGTCTACGGCTGTTCTTAATTCCTCCCACCATTAAGCTTGCTCAGACCAATGAAATCTGTTCATACATTTAGCCTTTTTATAACGCTGTATGTGATTGGCTATAGCGTAGACTGCTCTGATGTGTTTACAATCTCGTCAAAACACAAGTCCTCTACCCGTTTAGTTTAATAAAATACTCAATATTTTGGTCACATCATGGATAATCTTAAGCAGCAAGTAATGATCAATCAGTTTGTTCTTGCTGCAGGATGTCACGCTGAACAGGCAAAACAGTTTCTACAGGCAGCACAATGGCAATTTGAGGTAAGGTGGTAACCTCTTCGGTGTTCGACTTTGAGATCGTAAACATGGCCGAATGTTTATCATTTCAAGTGTGGCGTGTTCCTGTGTGAACTGCCTGCCGTTTTGGTTTCATGAAATGCTTTGTATCGCCTATTCATACACGATAAATTACCAATTTATAAGAGAAGTCTAACGTTCTTCAAATTTTCTTTCACGTTCGTTTATTTCTATTCTGTTTTCAGGCAGCGCTCAGTATGTTCTTTCAAGAATCTTCAGTCCCGAGCATGTGCCGGACGTGTAACCGAAGTCATACAAATGGAAACTATCCAGTGAGTTTTTTCATGTCTTCTTGTTTATTATTTTATCACCATTGCAAATGATAGTTTTACCTTGATTAATCAGTTGATTTTTTGTTTATCCACCCTGAGGTCTAAATTCTTACCTTTCAATCTTGCTCCTAACTTTTAAATTGGACCAATCAAATTAGATGTGAGTGTGAGTGGGTTTGTTTTCATCACATTCACACACAATGATTCATGTCATGAATCATGAAGGGTGGGTTTTTGGGTTTTTTCACTTTAGCGTTCTTTGTATAGGTTGTTCATTGATACATATTGAGATCTGATCTAGTTTCTAGATCCAACAATATCACTTCAATTTTGGTAAGATAGATCTGTGAGACTTTAAGTTATAGTTGTATAGCCCAGTACATATACAAAAATACTGGCACTGGTGTCCCTATTTAGTTTATTTTTATCGAAAACACTAGGAAACACTCGAAAACCTGAGGAAACACTCGAAATCACCTTTAAACCTTTGGATGAAATAATAATTTTTAACACAAATTTTAGTATCAGGAGGCAAAATAATAGCAGTAGGCTCCTATCAGTGGGAAGGAAATAATAGGGAAAGAGAGGGGGGATGGGGAAAAGTCCCATACCATAATGAAAATTGAATCAGCAGTACAGAAAGAGGCAAAGAGAGAGAGAGAGAGAGAGAGAGAGTGGCAGAGGTGAGGGTAAGAGAGATAGAGGTAGGGGGCTGTTCAAATACATTATTACACCATTTTGGGGACTTTTTTTGGGGGG
>JAUKPP010008896.1:1105-28694 GCA_032273245.1 Phyllaplysia taylori | reverse complement strand
TAAGAAATAACATTGAGTAGGCCTATCTATTCGTTTGTTCTAATCTAAAATGTTTCATTGGTTTGCAGGTTTCTTTGTTTTCAATTTGACAGTGTTATATTTATCTTTCAGCATAAAACTGACCATATTTCCTTCTGCCCCACCCTACCCTTTCCGATTACCCCGGGCAAAGCCGGTTACGCAGCTAGTATAATATATTATTTCTCTTATCGTCATTACCCTATGTTTTCCTCTTTCTGTCGATTACTCCCTCCCTCTCTCAATGTCTCTACCTCCCCATCTCGTTGTCTTCTTTCGCGCTCCCTCTCGTTCTGCCTATCTCCCTTGTCTCTCTCCCCCTTTCTCTTCGGATCTTTTCTCTCCCTTTCTCTCCCTCTTTCCTCCTGTCTCACCCTAGTCTCTTTCTTTATCCCTCTCTCTTTGTCCTTCTCTCCCCCCCCCTCGTTCTATCTCTCTCCGTTTGTCTCTCTCCCCTCTCTCGTCCCCTCTCTCCTACTCTCTGTCTGTTTCTCCCCTTCTCCCCCTCTGTCTCACCCTGTTCTCTTTCTTCACACTGTCTCTCTCTTTCTTCTTCTCCCCTTCCTCTGTTTCTCTCTTTCTTCTCCCCACTCTGTCTCTCTCTTTCTCCTCCCCACCCTGCCTCTGTCTCTCTCTTTCTCCCCCCTTCCTCTGTCTCTCTCTTTCTCCCCCTTCCCCTGTCTCTCTCTTTCTTCACACCATACCCATCCTCCTCCTGTGTCTCTCTTTCTCGGCCTCAACCGCAAGTACCAAAACAAACACGTAGCATTATCTGATAGAATGCCCCACGTATGTGTATGGTTTTCCTCACCACATGCTCACTCACCCCCTCCCCTGTCTGTACAGTACAGTTCGTGAGTACTACGGCTGTTGCGGTTCTGGTGCTAGATGCTGCTGATTGGTTTGGTTTGGTTGTGGTTTAACGCCTCATGCAACACTGTAAAGTCATTTACGAGGCGTGACCTCCGTATTCTACGTGTATCTCCGATAGAACGGGCTGATTTATGTCCTCGGTGGCTCCCTGCAACATCAAGGTAACTGAATAAGCAGATCTACTGTCGTATCTATAATAAGTACTGTTGAACCTGCTCAAACGGCCACCCGCATAAGACGACCACCTGCACAAACGACCACTTTCCACTGACTCTCAAATTGAATTTTTAACTATATTATCCCTCTCTAAGACGACCACCTTTCTAAAATGACCACTTTTTTCTCGATATTCGGTGGTCGTCTTAGACAGGTTTGGCTGTACTCTCGTGCTGCTTTTTATCGTCACTGTGGCCGACCGGGGTTTGTGGTGTAATGGCTAGTCTCTCCGCATATCACGCGGAACACCCGAGTTCGATCCCACGTGCAGCTGATCTTGTTTTTCCGCTTGGGTTTGTCTTTCTCAGCCCGGGTTGGCCCTGGCAGGCAGGGTTGAAGTATTCTGTCTCTTAAATGACCTTACAGTGTTGCAGGGGACGAAAAACTGGAAACCAAACCAAACAAAATCGTTGTGGCTGAATTATGGCGTAATTTTTTTGTCGTTTCAAAGCTGTTTAGGCTTATTGCTTTGCATTTCGCGCAACTGCCTTTTTTTTCGACACATAGACATAAATAAATAAAAAAAGACACCTTTAACTTTTTTCCTCGAAACTACAAAACTGTATTCGCCCCCGTATGCGCCAACCCAGTATAGTGGTACATGTATTTGGTTTGGTTACGTCCCTTGTAACACTGTGAAGTCATTTAAGAGGCGGGCTACTTCGACCCAGCCTGTCAGGGCCAACTCTGGCTGAGAGGGATGGATCCCAGCAGAACAATGCAGATTGTCCGCACATGGGATCGAACTCGAGGTCTTCCGCATGATAGGCGAAGAGCGTAACTGTTACAGCATAGACGCCGCTCAGTGTAGGCAACGCACTCCTGAGTGCCACACCCTAGAAGACCCGCGTTCGATTCCCGTATGTGGACTGGCATCTGTGTCTTCTTCTGGACCCCTTTCCTCTCAGCCCGGACTGGCCCCGGCAGGCAGGTCGAAGTTGTTGGTTTCGCGACCTTACATTATTGCACGCGGCGTAAAAGAAATAACCAAGCCAAAAGTAAATGCCACATTCCGTTGCTGCTCGAATACAACACAGATACTTAATTTTGTGAACTATTGTGAACTATTGTGAACCCGATCAACATTCAAACGTTTAAAGGCTTGCTTTGCAGCACGAGGGAGTCTACATTTTGAGAGTAGAAACTCCTTCGATTGTGTGGCCCAGATTTGCCTTTAGTGGCTTCGTTTCTCCCCTCAAAATAATATAAGATCTCTGGTAGCGTTCGTGCATACAAAAAGCTAGGTTGGTGCATACGGGTGTCGGTTCTTGCTTCGAATGAACTGTCGTGCTTATCTCCCCACGGTGGCAGATCTCAGTTGCGGATCGCGTGCCTTGATTCCAGCGGTGATGACGCGTTGCGGGATGTCTGAGGCGGCGCAGAGATGCCGAGTTTGTGCAGTACACGTATTTATTTGTAGGGAGTTTCAGATCGGGTTGTGAGGGGCGTAGGCAGGGTGCGGAGCGCGTCTACTGTTGGATTTGGAAGTTTTTAACAAATCAGTTTAGTTAGTTGTTGTTTTTGTTACTAAGGCCCCTCGCAGCGCTACTGTAAGGCTATTTTAGGGACATGACCTTTGTTTTTACGATCATTTCCGATAGGGCGGGGGCCAAGCAGTTAAAACTCCGTGAAAAAAGTTTCGCGCCCCACTTTAATCTGCAGAGGACCTTGGTAGATATAATTGCCATTAATTTATATGTTAAGGGTGTGGCATTTTTATGGGGAATTGTTAAAAGTTTAATTGTTTTAATCGGATCACTATATAAGCCTTTCGTAAAGTACTTTAAAAATTTACCCCCCCCCCCCCTCACAATAATAATGGCCGGATGTAGAGGACACACAAATACAATATACATGTACATGTATTTCCTTGGATCGGAACTCTGTTCAAATTCGCCTCTCAGCAAATATTTTCTGTTCAATTAAAAACGACGAGCGAAGACGTTAGTACTCTCCCATTTTAGTTGATATTTCCAATTTCAGTCTCGCGCACCATTTGATTTAATTTGATTAAACCATGCGATTGCTATTTGGAACCCAAATGGGGATTGATTAGTAGAAGGAAATTACAGTTTTGGGTTCAATTTACAGAGCGGTTTCTTTATGTGGAGAGAACTCTAGATTGCTCAGGGCACCGTTTGTTTTCTCCGCACTCACAACTAGGTCAAATGCGTTCTTTCTTTCTTTTTCTTTCTTTTTTTCTTTCTTTCCTCCTTTCTTTTTTTCTTTCTTTCTTCCTTTCTTTTCTTTTTTTCCTCAGTGTGTTCGAAGTATTTACATTGTGTGTGTGTGTGTGTGTGTGTGTGTGTGTGTGTGTGTGTGTGTGTGTGTGTGTTTGCGTGTGTGTACACTTCGTACTTGGTTGTTGCCAGTATGATGATTTATAAAATATTGAGTTGAGAGTTTTTACAATCGTGTTTTTCATTGTTATTTCAATCGTGCACAAAAGGAACAAAGAAGAATTACCACTGAATAGAAAGCTTGACAGTGTGGAAGTTTTGGCAGCTGTGCGTTTGGCGGTATTTTTGTTAAAACAACACTTGGCCATAATTAGATGCCATACTTCACAATCTGCCTGGGATAAACCTCTGCTCCCAGACATTTCTGAAAGGGCGCTTTGAAGTGGAAAAAGTTGTGATATTATACGATTTTTTCTAATTCTTCTTTTGTTTAAGTTGCGTTCTTTCCTAATTAATTTTGATTTCATTCAAATTTCTAAAATATTCTATTCTTTTATAAGTTGTATAGACAAAACACTAAATTACCGGTAGGCCTAATTAGACTTATGTAATTCAGAAGAATAGGCAAATCAATGAAAACCTTGGGCCCTTAAATGAATTAATTAAAAACAGAGTGAATTAAAATTTATTCATTTAGTCTTTGTTTTATTTTTTGGTCGTTTTTTTTTTTTTTAAATTGATGGTTTCTGTCAGTTAGTGCAGCTGTCCTCACAGTGTTTCAGGATGGGGTGAGGGGGGTGGGGGAACCGAAACCCCTCCTATATTATCAGTTGGTGCAAGCCTGTATCGGCCTGTGCCGTCTCCACTCACGCGCCTACGTTATCAGTTAATTGTATGGCTGGCACTCGCGGGGGCATAGTGCTCGTGCCGCCACGGTAGCTGCTCTTATTCTTATAACTGGCTATCTTCTCGAATTCTAGAAAAGAAAACTATTATCTAGGGCTTTTAATATATTTTTTAAACCGTGCTTTTGCGTAAGGAATTTGAGAAGAAAAAATATTATCGTGGGCTTTTAATGTTTTTTTAAATCGGTGCTTTTGCGTAAGGAATTTGAAAAGGAACTTGAGGAGAAAAAGAAAATTTTAATGGATAGAGAGATAATTTCTTCAAAAGTGTTATAATTTAGGATTAAGAATACGCAGAGTGTGTAAGGGTCTGGTGCAGCCAGAATGACTAGGATTTATTTGTAAGATATTTTTTTCTCAATGGGGCATGGGCGTTTGAGGCGTCGGGGAAAACTCGTTCGCAAGGAAGAAGTCTTGTTGGCATTAATATGTTGGGTCAGTTGTGTCTGATATTTACTGTGTTCTAGAGGGGGAATCATGAAGTTTGAAATTTTGTCGCAGGACCGAAAGAACGTCGATAATAATAATAATAATAATAATAATAATAATAATAATAATGATAATAATAATAGTAATGATAAAAATAATAATATAAAAAATAAATAAATAATGGATTGCATTTATATAGTCCATCTGCCTCTATGCGCTTTACATGATTATTACCCCGAGAGACCAAAGTCATTCGGAAACCTTCTTAACTTCCTGGAAAGCATACAGTGCAAGCTGGCATTTTACAGGCGCTTAAAAGTTAAACACTAACAATCTGACAAGATCCTTCGCTGTCTATGGCCGGGTACCCATTTGCACCTGGGTGAAGTGAAGAAAGTTCGTGTAAAATGTCTTTCCCAAAGACACAACGTCGGGCCCGAGTTGAGTTGGGATTCGAACCCACAACCTTTCGATTACGAGTTCGGCTGCCTAATCACTAGACTACCAACGCCACGGAGAAAGAGATAGATACAGAAATAGAGAGAGTATGTGCAGCAAATTTCTAATAAGATCCTAATGTTTCTTCTTTCTCCTCCCCAGCATCGTTCTACGGCGAGAGCTATGTGTTCACTCCTGTCCGCGAGGCGAGCAGCTCCAGCTCCGTGTCTCTGCAGTTCCGAACCCACCGCCCTCAGGGCCTGCTGCTGCTAGCGGCGGGGCAGACGGACTACGTAGTGCTGCAGCTCAACGCTGGCATCGTGGAGACGCGCGTCAACCTAGGGTCGGGCGAAGCTGTAGCTTTTTCCGCCCGCGGCGTGCGTCTGGACGACTCCCGCTGGCACGAGGTGTTGGTCAACCGCACGCTGGACACGGTGTACCTGGCGGTGGACGGTATAGACGCGGGCCAGGCCAGCACGCCTGGGACATACCACGACCTCAACATCGATCTGGGTGTGCTGCTGGGTGGGACAGGGAACTTAAAGGAGGAGTTTTATCGAGGCGCGAAACCTTTCAGAGGCTGTCTCAGGAGCGTCTTCTTTAACGGTCATGACATCCTGAAGGACGCCAAGGAGCTGAAGAGTGCTCAGAACGCCTTCCAGGTGGCGTGGCACTGTGATGACGAGTTCACGGCCTCCTCAACTTCTCCCATAAGCCTCTCGTCTGACACGTCCTTCGTGGCTTTTCCCCACCTTAGGGTCTATCCTCAATCTGATGGCGGAGTTTTCTCCTGTGAAATAAAGACCCGCTCAACAGACGCTGTCATCTTGTTCAACTCAGGAAGTGGGGCGGCGTGGGAGGATTTTATCGCTGTGGAGTTGGTGGAGGGTAAGCCCAAACTGTCAATCGACAAGGGCAGTGGTGTGGTGGAAGTGTGGCTGGACTATGCGGTCAGTGATGGCAACTGGCACAAGCTAGAGGTCAGCGTCTCAGACACTGTGGCCGAACTGCAGATTGATACGGAGAAAAACTTGACAAGGTTCCATCTCGGGGGACAAAATTACTTGAATCTTGCAGGCCATCTGTACATCGGTGGTGTTGGATTTAAAGCTCGGTCTCAAGCCATCAGGTTGGGTCTGGCGTCACTGCTGGGCAAGTCTGCCATGAAGGGCTCCATGCTGGGCTGTGTGAGGAGCATCCAGATGAACTCTCGCTCGTTCGGCTTCCACCAGATCGAGGTGTCGCGTCTCATTGACCCTGACTGTGCCTGGGAGTTCCCTTGCGCCCAGGATCCATGTCTTCCCGGCGCCCAGTGCACGGAGCTGGAGGGCACGGACTTCAGGTGTGACTGCAGAGAGCAGGTGTGTGTCAAGGAGGCGTTCAGGTCAGACTTTGATGAGCGGAACGAGGACACGAGGGGCGTGGTCTCAGTGAGTGAGGTGGAAGTGGTGAAGGGCGGCACTGCAGCAATTAACCAGGAGACCATACAGCTCAACAAAGCTCTCTTCAGCAACGGCTTGAGAGAGGAGCACATAGTGTTTACTATTAAAGAAAGACCAAGGGGTGGTGCTGTTGAAATTCAAAGTCAGGAAGGCAGTCGTAATGGTAACACATTTACCATGAAAGACCTCTCTAGTGGTTCTGTTCTCTATAGACACTATGGGGGCAGAGCTGAGGTTGACAGCTTTTCTGTGGAGATGACATTTAATTCTTTGCTTAACACACAGGAAGCAAAACTGAAAGACAAGTATGAATTTGTTGTACCTGTGAGAGTTCAGTCTCCAAAGAGTAGTAATTTACAAGTAGTTCTAGCTCAGGGGAACGTTATAGCAGTAACTCCCGGTGCTAGGATAAGGATTACACCTGCCATCATAAATGTCCATGGATCAGACAGTGAGAGCTCCAAACTTAGATTTGTCATCAACTATCTGCGCCAGGCACAGAGTATGTTTGAAAGGTCGACAGATCCGAAAAAGTCAATTACGTCCTTTACTTTGAAAGATATAGAGGATGGCTTTATTTGGTTCCAGCATAACGGAGACCGAATCATCTACACAAAAGTCAATGTCACTGATGGTGTTTCCATTAGCGAGGCGTCTGACCTCAGATTTAAAGAGGAGAAACTGAAGGTGAGTGTGGCTAACAACACAGGTATCTCCCTCAGCTACGGCGGACACACACTCATCACCAGCTACAACCTCAGTGCTGTCACCAGCGCTCCCTTGGAGGACATTGAGCTGAAGTACCACATCACCAAACCACCGACCTATGGTATGTTACAGAGTAGGGAACACCAGACTTCTAAATGGATGGATGTGGAGACCTTTAAACAAAGCCAACTCAACTCTGGTAGAATTCGCTATTTGCACTTGCCAAGCTCAAAGATTTCAAACTATGACAATTTCAAGTTTGAAGTGTCTGCCAAAGATGTCAAGAAAGAGTCTCTGAGCTTCCAGATTCAGTTCAAAACCGTCGTTTTAAGTGTTGAGCACACATCCAGTCTGGTTTTGTCACAGACGTCCTTCGGAAAGTTCACAAACAATTCTCTGTCTGTCTTGTCTAACGCAGACAGTTTGGATTTCCAGCATATTGTGTACATGGTATTACGGCCACCGCAGAGAGGAGACCTCTACTTCATCCAGCAGGAGGTCACCAATCCAGCCATCTTCTCTCAGATGTCACCACTGAAAACTGACGACAACTTCACTCAACAAGACGTGAACAACGGCCATGTGTACTACAAGTTCAATAAACCAGGGTTTGAGAAGGTCAGTGACTTCGCAGATCTCCAAGCCTCATATTTCGGGTTCATCATCATGGTACGGCCACGTATGCAGTACACCCCGGAGTCGAGCACGTCGGTCCAGTTAGTGAACAACGGTCTGCTCGGGGTGCCTGAGGGAGGCAGTGCTCTTATCACCAAGCACGATCTTTCTGTCAAGATGGACAATTACAAGAGATTTACAGTCTCTCTCATCACCTTCCCTAGCCATGGAACTATTGATGTCGTGAATCCAGATACAGGGAAATCTGAACGTGCAAATGCTTCTTTTTTCACAATGGCAGAAATCAGTGCCAAAAAAGTTTTTTATAAACATGATGATTCAGAGAGCGAAAGTGACTTTTTTACATTTTCGTCAAGTATTGTTCTTGACGATTCTCAGAACAGTGTTCCTGACGAGATTCAGGAATTTTCTGGTGTTTTCCATATATCAATGAAAATGATAAATGATAATGCCCCGGTGAGATTGATCAGCAAGGTGTTTAATATAGCAAGTGGTCAGAGTAAAGTCTTGAGTATTAAGGACCTTGCTTTCACAGATCCAGACGTGGACTTTGATGATTCTTTGTTAACTTACCATCGTCAGGCTATATCTAATGGGGATATTATCAACTCTGAGACCAAAGAACCTGTGTACAACTTCACACAAAGCGATCTCATTAAAGGAAACCTAGTGTTCCAGCACAGAGGCAACAGTTACACCCGTACACCTATCTCCGTCTCAGATGGCCAGTTCATCACAACAAGTATATTTGAAGTTCAGGCATCAGCACCATACGTGTCGGTGAGCAACAATACTGGTGTCGTGGTGCAGCAAGGAAAGTTCTCTCTGATCACATCGTACAACCTCAGCATCGAAAGCAACATGGATTTCAACAATGCAGATGTCAAATTTACAATTGAGAAGCAGCCAGAGCAGGGTGAGCTGCGTGTAAATGGTCGCCAGGTGTTCTGGTTTTCATACAGGGATATCCTCCGCAAGTTTGTCAGATACTGGCATGGCGGCACCATGCAAACAGAGGATTCGTTTCAGTTCACAGTTAGCATTAACTCATTCAAATCTCCCATGACAGCCTTCTCAATCATGGTGGAGGGGGAAGGTGCTAATGACCCACCCCAGATACTTCACAACGGCCTACTGCGTGTCCTGGCACACCAGATGAAGGCCATCAGCAAAGACCTGCTTGAGGTGACCCACAAGGGGTACCAGCCCTGGGAGATTGAGTACATCATCACCCGACTTCCCCAGTACGGTCAGCTGGTCATTGGTGGGAAAGCAGTCAAGCAAGGTGAGGCGCCAGAGTTCACCCAGCAAGACATCAACTCTGGGCTCGTGCAGTATGCCTCCTCTATCACCTCCCCTTTGCTCACAGACTCCATGATCTTTGACGTTGGCACGGACTTGCAGAGTCTCAGACACATAGAGTTTCTCATAGAAATCATTCCAATAACTCTGCCACAAAGCATAGCAAATGTCACGGTACTAGAGGGTGGTAGTATTGTTATATTAATGAAGACACTAGCTTTGAAAGGCAGACTTGCTCAGAACCGAGAAGCCAAGTTCTCTGTGGAGAGCGCACCTGTCCATGGTCGCGTAGTGTTGCGGTCTGGCACGAGGGACGTGCATGTCAGCCAGTTCACATACAGCGATATAGCCAGAGGTCGTGTCCACTATGCCCATGATGGCAGTGAGAGTTTGACCGATGAACTGACCATCAAGACGGAGGTGCCAGATGGTAGCAGTGTGAGCCAGTTGACCACAGTGTACCTCAGCATCACCTCGGTGGATGACCAGCCCCCTCGTGTTGTGGTCAACACGGGCTTGGATGTCTGGACAGGGTCTATAACTCTACTCACCAATCAGAATTTGCAGGTGTGTATGTAACCCCAATATGCACCAATTAAACATGTGCTACGCATGCCTAAATGTCCCACTCCATAGTTAGCCGTACTAAAATACAGTCTAACCCCTCGAAGACAACCACTCTTTATCGAAGAGAAAAAGGGTTGTTTATGACAGGGGGTTGTGTTGAGAAAAGATGATTTATAGGGGGGGAAAAATGCAGTTTGGGGGTAGATGAAAATTAGTCGTTTCGTTTTTGCAGATGGTTGTCTTGTATGGGTGGTTGTTTGAGTAAGTTCACAAAATTGCATGGTGGTGGGTAAAAAGTTCTAAGTGAAAAATACTCATGTATTTATGATACTATGGAAAGGGACATTAGTGTGAGTAGTGTACATAGGGTTGGTGCATACAGGAGGCTGACCCTTTTTTACTATCAGTGGGCATTCACTGTATATGTACACGATGGTATACTGTAAGCACTTTTAAAAAACAAATTTTGACATCTTTCACTTAAAAAAGTAAAAAGAAAAAATTGTTGCCATCCCCTGTACTTGGAAACTTGTGCTTGTCTGGTTATTCCTGTCTCTTGTTTGTTTGTTTCCATCGTCAACAAGACTGTGTCCACAAAGTAGAGGTTTTTATACTGATTTCAGCAAAAGCATTTTATAATGCATTTGCGTACTTTTTCAGAACTATTCTCATGAAGCAAATATTATGGTGAATTTGTCATGTATTTATTATAATTTTCAACTCATTTTAAAATGTTTTCACATTTGTCTCATTTTGCTGCTTCCCTGTATGTGATATTTGTTGCCTAGCAATGTTTGTCATACTACATTACCGAATATGGCACTGTGGGGTAATGGTTAGGCTCTTCGCCAGCCATGCCTGATGCGAAGGACCCGAGTTTGATCCTAAGCACGAATGATCTGTTGATTTTTTCTACTGGGATTTTTTCCCTCTCAGCCCGAGTTGGCCCTGACAGGCAGGGTCAAAGTAGCCCATCTCTTAAATGACCTTACAGTGTTTCAGGGGACGTAAAACCCGTAACTAAAACCAAACCGTCAGATCTTCAATGCATTATTCTAATCACATAAGCCCGCAATTGTCAAAACATTGCTTTTGTGGGGATAAAAAGATATTCAAGATATCCGTTAAATTATCAAATGCTGTGAGCTGCTGTCCACTAGAATGTCTTTCATTACTTTAAAACTGATCTCTGTTTTGTGTTGTCAAGGGGAAAAAGAGCAGATTTCAGTTCAATTTCTCATCTGTAAAATTAGTTTAAATTTGTTTCGAAATTATGTGCACAGCGTAAAATCAAGATTGCCTCGAGTAGTATTCCGTGAACTGTCATTGAATTCTTTTTGTGATACATGTATGTTATTATTAGAATGATATTGTTGTACCAATATTGATTGACATTGTTTTGATTAATTTGCATCAAATGACAGCTCTGCACATTGTTTGCAAGTGGTTGGCGGGTGCTCTGGTGGGGCCTACTTCTTCTTAATCTTTCTAAGGGTCACATAAATACATGTATTCTTCTATTTACTCCTGGCACTGGAATGACCATACAGTGTTGTTTGTGGGGTAAAACTTCAAACAAAACAGACAAACAATGCAATGTGCTTATTATTGTTCTTGTATTGCAGGCCTCTGATGCTGACTCATCGAGCAGTCAGGTGGAGTTCCATGTGACAGCCCCGACAAATGGTCATCTGGCCTTCCTAACCAACCCCTTCAAGCGTGTCCTGAGATTTACTCAGAGGGATATAGACAGTGGTCAACTGGTATTTGTTCACAAAGGTACTTGTACAAGTTTTTGTAGTAGGCCTATTTAAATTTGATGAATTTTATGGTAAAATGATTGCATCCTTTTTTACATTGCCCATTTGGTAAATTAATGCTTGTTTTTTTTTCTTCTTTAAAATAGCGAAGTGTATCCATTTTGACAGCTTTTGTTAAAGAAAAGTTTTCTGAAATAATTGTAGACTGCAAATGCTTTGCTGACTAATGCTATAATTTGTATTTTAACAGGGACGATTATAAAAATAACTCTTATTTTATTTTCAAGCTTTAAGCTGTGTCAAGGGGGGAAAAAAGAAAAGGTGACGGTATATATCTGAGAGGGGAAATTAATTTCCCATTGATGTACAAGCACATTCATATTCATACAAGCAAAAATGCATACATGTAGTGATATTCACAATGATAATGCCATTCATACAAATTATGTATACACACACACACACCATTGCTGGTCACCACCCAAGAATAGAATTTCTAAATAATATTTTGAATGAGTGCCTTCAAGATTATAATCTTGGAGAGTAAAAAGTTTGTTGGCAATTGGTGAAGCCTCCTGTTGAAATATGAAACTTAGGTTGTCTGGTCAGCTACTAACCTAAATTTGTTAGCTTTCTACAACAAAGAGATGAAAAATGGTGTTTGTGTGTGCATGTGTGTGTGTGGGTGTGCGCAGGCTCGCAGTAATTTGTCAGCGTAATGATCTGATTTCTCATGCACGCTGTCTAAAGGATTATTGTATTCTTTGGCCTTTTTTATAAAAAGTGTTAAAGTAGACCATATCTGAAATGTGAAAATCTACATTTCCTTTTTTCCCCCAATTACCGGAGTTACTTGTTGGGTTTCAAAGTGCAGAGCAGGTTGTAATGAAGGAATGATTTACAATGAACATATGGCTTATTTATCTTTGCTACTGAAGCTCTTTTGTGATATTTTTCAGATGAGATATAATATTTACATATATATATAATATATGCCTTTTCTCTTTGTGCAGGAGGAGAAAATGGAGAATTCCAGTTTCAAGCAACTGATGGAAAGAACAAAGATGACTACCGGGTGTTTCGGATCCGCGCTCGGCCCGTCCAGTTGTCCATAGTGACCAATGAAACAGTGAAAGCTTTCCCTGGCACACTTGAACTCATCACTTATCAGACACTCTTGGTGAAGACATCCGCTGAGAACTTTTCTCAACCAATTGTCTACACAGTCGTGGAGCCGCGCCCTCGGAAAGGACGTTTAGTGACAATAGTTGGAAGTCAGACACTGGACGTCAACTCTTTTACTCAGGAAGAGTTGAATAATAGACGAGTCTTCTTCCAGCACACAGGTCAATTGAAAGAATGGAGTGAAGAAGAATTGGTCTACTTTGAAATATCCACTACCTATGCAGAGCCATTAGAAAACAAAGTGATGAAGGTCAGCATTTCCTTTTCTAATATTCATGAGCAAAATTATCGCCGAGTGCTGAAAATTAATGAGCCAAAGATTCCAGAGGGTGAACAAGTGAGCATATCAACAAATTATTTTGACTCCTCTCGCATGCTTAAAACACTGAAGGATTTCAAGGAAGACATTCGAGTTGAGTTTTCCTTCGTAGCCTCAGTTCACAACGGCTACTTGTGGTTCCGAGACATGACAGCGGAGATGGGGGAGATTTTCTCACAGGCAGACTTGAACAGCGGCCTCCTGGTGTATAAACACGATCACTCAGACACTGTGACCGACTGGTTCCAGTTTGGGATGAAAGTGTTGGTACCGCACTCTGTGACAGAGGCCTCTGCATCTATGCACCGTGACTTTAACTTCACAGTGACGATTGATCCTGTGAATGACGCCCCGTTTGAGCTGATCACCAGGCATCCAAAGCTAACAGTCAAACAAGGATCAGAAGTTGCTCTGACAAGTTTCAACCTCACTACGATTGACCTTGACACTGGCCCAGAAGGCCTTGTGTACATCATCCTAACCCAACCCGATAACGGAAAGTTTGTGAAGAAATCACAGCCAAACACACAGTTAAATTCCTTCACTCAGAAAGATGTGAATGACGGTGTCATTATCTTTAAACATGATGGCACTCGCAAGGCCAGCAGCTCCATGTATTTTAAAGTCTGGGACACGGTGTTTGACCCGTGGTTTGCCAACATGGATATTTTTGTGACAGCTTTAGAAATTGAGGTGGCAGATGACAGGCAAGTGCCGTTGATTCAAGGCAGCCGTTCGATAACATTGTCTAGAGAACATCTTAAGGTCAGCACTAATGGGGATTACAATACCCTTGTATACAAGGTTACACAAGCTCCACAATTCGGTAAGCTCAGGAAATCAGGTGGTCGCGCTACAGACTTCATTCAGTTGGATATCGACTCTGGTGCTCTGGTCTACACTCAGAATGCTGATTCCCCTGGTGAGGATTTCTTTGTCTGCAACATTGCCCTGCGTGATCAAGACTGTCATAAAGACGTTGTGCAGTTTGACATCATCATGAAGCCTCTGGTGAAGCAGGGGCCCCTCCTATCCTCCCCTGGCTCGCATGTGGCAATCACACGAGCCAGTCTCGATGCCAGCGAGCTTGCTCAGATCACCAACGACAATCCTCGCTTCAGCATCTTGTCTCCACCCAGCCACGGGAAAGTCATGAAGAGAAATCGCATGAGGAAACGATCGGCCACGTCACAGGCGAACTTCACTCCTGTGTCAGAGTTCACCTTTGAGGATGTCCTTTACACTCGTATGTATTACGTGGCCAACCCAGGGACAGCAAAACAGGACAGGTTTAAGTATAAGCTCACGGCTCAAGGCGTTCCTCCTGCCGAGGGGGAGTTTGTCATTCAGTTAGAGCCTCGTGGGGACAGGGATCAGGTGGAGGCAGATATCAGCGGGCAAGGGGAGGATACTCCAATTGCACCAGACCAGGGTGAGGATGATTCTGGGGCTATTTCACCGGGTGGTAATAACGGAGATACAGAAGAAGGTAGTGGTGGAGGTGAGGACGAGGTCAAAGGAGCGTCTGTTGGCACGAATGGAGAGGACAATAGTAATACCGTCATTATTGCAACAGTGGTATCTCTTCTCATTGTTTTGATCATTGTTGTGGTCCTAGTTGTGCTGTTTGTGCGCTGGCGGAAACGCAAGCGGGCTGATTCTGTACAAGAGGAGAAGTCGTACAAACCTCGGCCTTACATCAGCGGGCCTATGCAGCTAGACCAGCCTCATGTCCTAATTGAACCAAAGCACGATGACACATCTTTGACTCCTATGAGTGCGGAGGATGCTGCTTTAGTAGAGGGCTTTGAAGAAAACACATACGTGAACACGTCGCTGATCAACTCGCAACACAATGAACAACCAACCTCCTCATATTCCTACCGGTCAGCCACACCTCCAGGCTCGCCAGATGTCACTCAGGTAAATTTTATGAAAAAGTTCAAGCTGAATCAGGTTAAATTTTTCACATTTTGAAAGACAGGGCGTTTTCTAATCCAGGGCACTAAGCTTACTGATATTTTTTGTAAACTGTGGTTTTGTTTATGATTTATTCACATGGCGTTCTAGATCAATATGGTGTGATTGCTAGAGACAGCATTAGTTTACTTGACTTTGATGTAGAACTGGGGTTTTTTTCTACGAATTGTGTGGCATACACATGTCCTCTCCCAATCCACATCTCACACAATCATAAAGTGTTGATTTGATTCTTTGAAATTTGAAGCCCATGATCTTTTTAAAAAAAAGCGTTTTTCAGTTTATATTATTATTAATGTGGTACAATGCAGTTGCTTCAGTGTACATTGTCTTTTCTCATTTTGTGCTTTGAATGCTGTGTAACAAGAAAATGTGCCATATATGGACCATAAAATGAATCTTATCTTTCTTCCCTGTATCCAGTCTGACCAAATGTCCGAGGACATGGAGCGTCGGTCAACTATGACCAGTGGCCGTGACTCCAACGCTAGCACGGACCTCATGGACTGGACGTTGATGGACCCAGACCTTCTCCAACACTGCCGGACAACCACGCCTGTGCTACGCAGCAACCAGTACTGGCTCTAGTCTTCTGCTCTACACAATTCTGGATTGTGCTCTACGCAAGATCGTGCTCTTCACAAAATTTGTATGGCCCTCTAAAAGAGATGGCACTAGATAAGCTCTATACTGGGCATGTTTTTGCCCGAGACAGACTACATTGTCAGTGGCACTGAAGTGCAAACTTTTGCTACAAGACACTGTTATGATATTTGAAGCTATACCTTTAGTCAGTGAAACCAAAGTGGAAGCTCGCTTTCAGTACTACAAGTGATTTACGATATTCAAGGCTGCCCTTTTGGTCAATGAAACTGAGGTGTAAGCTTTCAGTGCAGGTGACTTGTAATATTTGAGGCTATACCTTTGAGGGTAATGAGGCCAGAGCATTTAGTATGAGTTACTTATCAGCTCTTCTTAAATCTCTGGATGACCGTGAATGCTCATATTTCTCACTGTAGTCCTCTGAACTATACGGAGTGCAAAAGATAAATTCTGTTGATAAGAAGATGTTCTAATCGGGTGCTTTGATGTAATATGCCCTTGAAATCCTATTGAAGAACGACTTCTCCCTGTTCATTTGATGTTGAATGACATTTTACATGCTTTCATTTTGGATAAATTGCATCAAGTGCTCATGATATGCAACCCGTTTAACTTGCATAATGATTACTGTCTTTAATTTTGAAGATTGCCTGTCACAAGCTTATGGTCGAGGAGATCAGTGTTTTGGTGCCATGAACATTCAACACACTCAACCAAGGATTCCCGGATTCTTGTGCAACCTAACTAGAAATGTGCTTGTATCACGTGTGCAGCAATAGAGTGTATGCAATGAAGAGGTAGCGTAGTACTAATGAGGAGTGTGTTGAACTTTCAGATTGTACAGTAGCCTATGCCTAAGGGCCCACTGCTTTTGGTCCCTGTTTGCAAATTGTTCCGGTTTGCATATGATCCCGCAGTTTTAAGAAAACAGAATTTTTATTATGGAAAAGTCCCCCCCTAAAGTCCCGCTCTGAAAGGACTAAGTTGCCTAAGGTCCTGCATTTCAGGAAACATTTTACTCAACAGAGATGCGTGTGCACGCGCTATCACTGTTCACCTTACTGTCCTCGACGTAACTAGTCATCTACTCTCGTTGTGAATATCAAATCTCTGTTGTTAAGCTCGATGAGATAGGGGTAGGGGGTAGGCTATTATAATGAATTGTCTGCTCCGACTGGACCACACCAGGTTGTGAAATAATCCACATGAGTTATCTCTAGTCTTCCCTTTGTTGATTCGGCTAGGGTCCCATTCGCCCAAGTTCCCATGGTTTCATTGCTCCCCAGCTCTGGGACCGTAGACGTAGACTGCTGTACCTGCTTTTGTTCTTTGAGAATGTTTTAGGTATTTATGAAAATATATTTTGACTTGCTTGAAAGTGCAGGTACACAGTCGACACAAAACAGAAAACACTGAAAAGAGGTAGCTACAGACATGTCACATTTCCATCCTTTACAGAAATAGCTTGTTTATTTTCTTTTAGCGCCTATGTTTCCTTAAGAGTTCATCAACATAATGTCAGTTTCATCAAAGGTGTACATGTGCATATTGCTGTTGTAGAGTTTTCAACACCTGATTAAGTCGAAGCCACAATTTTTTATGGCTACCTTTAAAAAAATTGGAACTGATATTTTAACATATCTATACATTCTTTACTTCTTTACTCAGAAAGATCAAGCGCATAGTGGCTCGTGTTCCATGACAGTAGACAGGAGAAAATACACTTGGGTTGTAGCTCCATATCTCAGTCTCTGTCTTACTCATTCTCACCTTGTGAGATCTGACATTTTTCTTCTCTTTTCATGTATGATAGGGTCGTTGTACATGTAATTGATTTCCACAGTTTAGTTTTGGGCTAAAGATGATATTAATTTTGTTACTATTCTTTGGTAGTGTGAAGGCAATGAAATCCTCCTAGTTACACTAAATGTACAGTGTGCAGAAGAATGTAAGAGGGTTTTTCTTTCCTCTGCTGAAATTTTTTCTTACAGGGGTTGGCCTCTTTTAACATTGTGAAGACATATATTTATACATGTACATCTAAAGGTATTCAGATCAGTGAAAATTAATGTTAACTTCGTTTATGACTGTGAGCCCTTTTGGCCAGTGCTGTTTGAAAATTTTTCCCCTATAACTCTAGTCATGCAAAGTTGTTGTAATTGTCTTATAGCTAAGTCTCAAAGTGTGAAAGGAATATTTTTCTGCTTTGAACATGCTTCTCGTGATTGATATGAAATCTAATTTTTGTAAGAAATAAATATACACTAAATAGACCTCATCAGGTCATCTCGGCTCATCTAAGCCTACCATCATGATAAAACCTAAGTTGTTATTGCAAAACCTCCCTACTTTTTGTAATTTGTTTACTCTTGATTACCATACCTAATGAATACTTTGATCTGTAGCTCATGGAAAAGGCTGAAACTTGTTTTTGATCTACCCAAGAGTTATGATTAAATATTTGATTTTGGAATCGCGCTTATCACTTCTGTTCAAATTGTCGAAATGTACTTACTTTTTTGGTGAATTACGAGGACTATCCACACCTTTAACACATGTTTTCTCTCATAGTCTCTCTAAACTTGGATACATATACATATATGACATTTGTATGTTTACACACAGACTAACAGAATATGTTTATCTGACAAGTAATCTTTTGAATATATACTCAGTGATAAAGATGAATTTTTCATATTATATAATTATACATACATCTAGTCTGCCAGTTTTGCATTTTTTGAAGAATCTCCTGAAGGAGGAATTTATTTGAGAATATGTTTTAGAAAATGATTTACATGTAACTTTTGCTTTTTAGTTCTATTTGCTGTGAATCGGGAATTTTACAAACTTTGTCTTTGTTGTTTTGTGTCATCCTACTTTTTTTTTTATAAAACGAAATTCTTTTTTATTGATAAAATGTTTCATATAATAAATTTCTACACAATGAATAAATTTCATTTTTTTTTTGTAAACGAGATCTTTACTTTAGACAATCAAGTTTTGATTCAGAGACATCGATTTACAGCCCTGCTCTAATTTTACATTTTTTTTTGTGCGTTTTCTACAAGGACATGTATTGTGTTTTTATGGATCAGAACCACATTGGATTGACAGTTTGTAGAATTGTCTGTCAGCAGCTACATAGGCCTAGAATATTTTTGTTGGTGTATATCATAGGGCATATACCATTAGCATTGTTTAAAATTATGAAAAGCGACAATACAGGCCTACAATGAATATAGATTGTTGCAGGAATTATATTTCCTTTAAGGGGCTTTTAATTTCACTGAATGAATATCTTTTAGATCCTTGGGAGAATTTTTCTACACACCCTCCAAAGGAACTGCATTGTGTCAACTCTCGTGTAAAAACCATTCTCTTGTGGATCACTTAATAATGATATAAATGTGTTGTGTGTGGAACAAAATTGCTTGATGGAGGTCAAGTGATCATGGTTTAGTATAGTGCTAGTTTCAAGTGACCCATAGAACCACTGATATTTGCACATAGAAGACAGTCAGTTTGCTCATGTTGGACATTTTTAGTCTCAATGACTGTACAAGGTGAGAAAATTTCATCCTCATGTAGAAATGCTCTTTTACAGTATTTTTGAATGCAGAATTGGTTTATGAATTTTATTCTGTCCAGTTTTATTTGCCGAGATAATAAGTCTTAAGTTAAACATAATACACGCTCAAACATCTAAGTTGTTAAAAGCATAATCAGCATCCATAATCACTATACTCAATTACCACATCAATGTCTATCATCTCACATCAAAGTTTGCTTTTTCAGTAACTGTTTTGCCCATGGTTTTACTTAGTTTAAGGGCTACTGTCCAAATCTACAGGATCAATTAACTGTATACTTTACAGGTGTAACACAGAGCTAGAAAGTGTAGAAAGCTACTGCACTGTACTTAGTTGACGCAACAGTTCATAGGGAAGTGATAGAATGAACATTTTATTTGTTTTAATAGACGTTTGTGAGGTGAGCTGACAAAATGAGTTATAGTCTGTGAATGGAGATTATGGGGTAAATTTAAAGTTGGGATAGAAGTTACTGACTCTCAGCTATTGCTATTTTCATCACATGACACTATTCTTTTTCGTATTTCTTTAATGATATAAAATCCCAAACTTATATTTCTTTGACAGGTTGACTTTGGCTTACTATGCTAGGAAACTTTTTCCCCCGATTTTCTTGAAACTATACTTTTCTGACCCTCCACACTCAAATGTTAATGTTTTAACAAACAACGCTAGAAAAATAATTTCTTCACCAAATTGTGGAGCTGGAAAACAAAATTGGAGAATGTTTTTCCAAAATCCGGCATTTGCACTTTCGTTGATAATCGATTTAACACCACAAGAACTATCTTTATTTTATAAACTTTTGTTTTCAAACCTTGTAGTGGTGGAAATCCAGATAGTTTCCTTAATTTTCAACTTTACAACAAATATTTTGATATATGAAAAGCTTATCAGGCAAGCAAAAAGGCTGATTTTCTCAGAACTTCCCAGAGTGCAAATGCTGAGTTTTGGAAAAACGCTCTTCAATTTATAAATTAGTTTTTTTGTTTGCCCAATGTCAAAAGTAGTTTTTCCTTCCCTCAGATGGACTGTACTTACCAACATAAACCACCCTGTACTGTCAGTTTCATATCATTATACATACAACTGATGAGTAACTTCCATTTGACCGAATCTCAATGTTCCAACATGAACAGATGTACTGGTGATGTTGACGTATAGGTAGCAGCAAATTCCAGAGGCGTTTCAAGAATTTTGTGAAACACAAGTTTAGAAACTGACATTTAGTCCTTCCACTCACTGTAAAGATCTGTACTTAGCTCTTGTTGGGCTCGATTGGGCTATTTTGTTGTACATGTGTAGAGTATGGTGCTTGAACAGAGAACCAATCTTTGTTTTTATCTATGTAGAAATAGTCATGGGATTGCTGTGGGCTGAGGAGATGTTTAAGTAGCATAAGGTTCTGTAGTTTGAGACATGGGAAGAGTTTTGAGGCAGAAGAATAATTTTCTTGTGTTTGATTGGTGGTTGATCCACATTGCAATCTCTCCTGGTTGGTCAAGCTTTAGCTCTATTTATTGATCTTTAATGAATCCACTCTTATATAATGTACTCATATGTAATATTTTTATTTGATTAATTCATAAATGATACTCACAATGTTTGGTTGAACGCAAGGTCCATGGTGTAAATAAGTCGGGACATGTTTGAGTTATTAATTAAAATGTTTACCTTCTTATATAAACCTTGAACCAAGACTAGTCTGAACTAATAAGAATTAAGAGAGTTTGAATTATGGAAATTCAAGCTAATAGCAGTAGTTTTTGTACCACTGGTTATGTCTTTAGTCATTTGAACTGCATTTACTGTCGACTTTCAAGTTTAAAATGTAAACATATTCTGTGTGAAAATGACATTTCAATGGGTGGTAGAGAGAACATCTCTGTCCGCCATTCTTCATAAAATGTTAATGTTTTTGGAAGGAATACAGCTATGAAAGAAATCATCACCTACTTGCAGGCCTTGAAAAGTGCTCTCATGTGATGCAATCAAGTGCATGTGGCCAAATTATAGAAGTTGCTGATATTCTTGTCTACATACTTCATGAAAACTGGTATTTAAAGAGTGCGTACTATGTAACAGATGGGAGAAAGAAATGTCAGTTGGGAATATGAGTTTTTGAATGGATGACAGAGGGAGTTTGATGAGATAGGGAGTGATAGTTAAAGGGGAGAGAAAATAAATGAAACTGTATGTGTATTCCATCAACATTGACATCACACTGTGTTTTGAATGAGCTATGCATCATACTTGAGTCCGGAGCACAGTTGTTTTTTACACTGTGCAGTGTCTCTTTTATTCTGTTTTGAGATGGTTTTGAAGAAAAAAAATGATGGTGTATTATTTGGGAGTCCTTTCTTAGTCCCATGGTGTGATTTATGAGTTGTGAGTGATTGTATGGAAGATGGAGACCCACGCATGTATACCACACAACCACACAGTGTTGGAAATAACCCAATATAGCCTACACGTGTGGTAAGCATAATAAGATCAGTTTCCATTTGTAAACGTTATTTTTATTGCTATATTTTCACAAGTCTTTATGGATCAAACTACGCACACATTTATCTTGATAAAGTTTACGCAAGTACCGTATGTACGGAAGGAAGGTTTTTCTTGAGAAAAAGAACTCCTAGTTGTATTACCTGTTGCATTTTCACATCTGATTAGGAACAAGTATGAACAGTGAGGACAAACACTTTTATAATTCTTTAACTTTAATAGATGACTCAAGGATGTTTGAAAGTTTTTTCTCATCTTTTTCTACTTTAACCATTGAGTTTTTATTATATCTTTCTTCTTTTTCTCTTTGTTATTGTCTAGTCAAGTTTTTATTTCATGTTACATTTTTTTTTTAAACCACCGAAAGATATTGACGTAGCGTGTGACACATTTTTTCACACGTGTGTGTGACTAGTGTAATATGGGTAATGTTTTTACATATATGTGTGATTCTTTTATTTTGAGGTATGCGTGGAATATGCTTTTGACACTTGTGTGTCGTGTTTGTGACATGTGTGTTACCCATTTTTCTGACATGTGTTACTTGTAGTGTTGACTCGTGTGTGACTCGTGTGTCTTTTAATTTTTGCACATGTGTTTTATTAATGTGTGCAACGGATGTCTGTTCCTTATATTTTTGTGACACATTTATGTCACTAAGTGTTTTTGCTTGCATTTGTGTCACAGTAACATACGTGTGTATTTTGCTAATGACTAATATATATGACACATGTGTGTTACCATGTTTCTTTTTACACATGTGTTATACCAAATTGTGACACACTTGTGCGACTTCCCTTTCTGACTCTCGTCTGTTTCTTGTGTGCGATGTGTCTGCCTCAAGTCTTTCCCTCTCATCCTCTGGTTTTGCTCACCCTTTTACTATCACTATTTGCTTGCCACAATTATAGTCTGTCCACTTAAAAAATAAGGTTTTTGTGAAGGATAACGTTTGACAGAATTTACAGATTTGTACTAAATTTTTACACTAAATGTGCTTCAATCTGTCCTTTTTATCAGCCTGATGTGGTTCTGGTTTCCTGTCAGTCTTTGATAATTAATCCATGTGAAACTCTAGTTGAGTTACAGCATTCCCTGCCTCAGGTGCTGGATTTATTGACACAAGAAGAGGGGAAGTTTTATAGCCAACAAAAACCTTAAACTTTTTATAAGTGAAAACCATGATAAATGTAGGCCTACAGATATAATTTTACCAGTGCCTGTAATGCAATGGTTAGGTTCTTCGGCTATCACACAGAGGGCATGAGTTTGACACCCACCAGCTCAGCATAAATCAGTTTCTGATCAGGCTGTTTGATCGAGTATATATCCTGCGCCTATCTCCGTTTCTCTGCTGGGGCAGTGTCCCTCTAAGCCCAGGTTGGCCCTGACAGACAGGGTCGAAGTATTCAACCCCTAAAATGACTGTCCAGTGTTACAAGGGACTTTAACTTTAAGCCAAAAAACGAATCACGCCAATCATGCAATTAACACACATGGACATGAGCAAGAGTGGGCTTTTCTGTACTATAAACTATAAGATCGCTATTGTTTAGCCACTATCTGTTAAGCAGGAATCAACAAAGGCCTTTCACTCGGACGAAAAGTTCCCTTGAGTTTATTTCTGCATCTTCACAAAAAAACAACAACAACCTCAACCCTGAAAGTAATACTTTATCTGAAAAGCCTGTTAGTGACTTCATGTTAAAAATTCCACAGTTGGACTCCCAACGGATTCAAAAGTTCTTCTTGATGAAATTCTTTATTTTTTAGTTGGACATGCTATAATACAAAGTGTATATATATATATATGTGTATCTTTATGTACCAAACAAACCAGTTGACTAGTCTTGTAGTCGCACAGTAGATCGCTTTATCGCTTCTCTTTTGAGCGAAAATTGCAGCCATAGCACATGACTCGAAGACACTTGATGATTTGGGTGGAGAGTCATTTTCAAGGGCTTTTCCTGTTTCCCCAACATAAGTATCATTGCATACTTCATAAATTGTAATTTTGCATTTTTATCATGGTCATACAACTGTAGCAACCCACAGTTTTTGTCCTATGGTTTGCTGATGAAGCAAATCGCAAGCTACAGCCCTGCCAAATTCCAATCTTAAAAAAATATGTATACATATACATGTACCACAGCTTTGTAAACCACAGACTGCTCAGCATAAAACAGTTTCTGATCAGGCTTTTGCTGATAGATCTAAGTCTAAGGTCCCCATGTCCTTTGATCATATGGTATGATTGTGATCATGTGGTATGATTGTGATCATATGGTATGATTGTGATCATATGGTATGATTGTGATCATATGGTATGATTGTGATCATATGGTGTGATTGTGATCATGTGGTATGATTGTGATCATGTGGTATGATTGTGATCATGTGGTATGATTGTAATCATGTGGTATGATTGTAATCATATGGTATGATTGTGATCATGTGGTATGTTTGTGATCATATGGTATGATTGTGATCATATGGTATGATTGTGATCATGTGGTGTGTTCCCCTAGTTGCCCCTTTGTTAGGCTTGTTGCTCAACTGTTCCTTACCCGTGCCGTGGCATTACTCATTTCAGAGAGAATAATATTATGTTCGTAAAGACTTCTCTCACATGACCAAGCTTGTCATCTTTAAAAGCATAATTCAGATTGTACTCATCTTATGGAGATGATCACCAGAGAGTTGTGAGTGCAAGTTGCCCACTGGGTATTTTTGGTACTGGCAATGAATGACAACTACCAGAGAGGTCGGAAATCACGAAAGTTAATATGGACATTGAAATGTGCCAAGATGTTTATGCCTGTGCGATGAGAGTGAAGAAATCGACAACAGTTGAAAAGTTTTAATGTACTTGCTGGTTTTAGTGGGATGAATTTCTTTTTCCAGATTTCATTCTGTATGCCATGTTATTATTCTGAATGATAAGGTATCACATTACAAGTATATGAAATGTGATGCATCATAAAGCATACACATACATGTTGTATTTCCCTCTGGTAATGCAGGCTTAAGTGCAAGAAGGCTTTTTAGAAAGTGCAAGCCATCTTTTAAAAATGTGTTTTTTTATACATTTGTACCTTCTTCAATCAAACTTATAACGAGTGAATGTATTTACCTTACTGTAAATTTATACAAATTTGAAATATACCAGTCGTTTATACTCAAAGTAGGCATCTGTTAGACAATGGAAGCGATTGCACTGTTTGTAGTATTGCACAATGATATTACATTATTAAGTTATATATTTGTTTATGTGGATACGTTCAAACGGATTGAGCCCGGGCTATTGCTTGTTTTGTGAGCTCAGTGTTGTCTTGCACTATATCCAAAGGTTTTGTGGAGTGAAAATATAGCTTCAAATCACTGCCTGCAACGCAAAGCATCCTACATTCGCCATACATACCATTTAAAAAAAAAACTAGTGCAAATCCCTGTCCGTTGCACGAGATAATATTAATTTGGTCTCTATTATAATAATGGCACCCGTATCCTATTCTCTGTAAATTTTTCGAGTATATTTTTCTTAGACACCAAGCTGACTGCCACTGTTGAGTCTGTTGGAACCCAGGCTTGGGACTTCTCCCAATCCCAAAAAACTTCTGACTCAAGAACGCAATATTTCTGATTTTTCCGAAACGCACACATAAGCACTTCATCTGAAAGCCACTTTTATAGTGAAAGTTAAAATATGGAGAAGTTTAAAAACATCTAGTTGAGAACGAACTTTTAAAAAAAAATAAAAAAAATGATATCATGCAAACGCTGGTTCGTTTTATTGACTACACCAGGAAAGCACACAGTTGAGATCGAGATGAATTTTTTTTAGCCCTAAATGATCGAACTCGGTTCCGTAATAAGGTCTGGAGCCTTAACACCCCCCCCCCCCTTTCCAGTTTGTTTTTTATTATAATAGATAGATGTGCAATACAGCACTGAGCTCACGATTTGTGTCACAGAGAAGTCAGGGAGGAATAGCCTGGAGTTGAAGCCCTGGGTTCTGACCCGTGTGTTGTGTATGTATGTATGTACAGATCTCATTATCAATTATATTGGGTTTTGGTCACCATGTCCGACTCCTGTAGATTAACAAAATGCTTTTAATAGATTGACTCTTTTGATTGGTTGTTTTCATGAAATAAATTAAATACATTTCAATCTAGCTGTCGCTGCCTTTGGTTTGTTTCAAGAAAAGAAGAGAAAAGTATTTTTTAATAATAATAATGAATTGCATTTATATAGCCCATATCCCAATTACTGGCTCTCTGCGCTTTACAATCATTATTACCCCAGCAGACCAAGTCACTCAGAAGCCTTCTCAACTTCCTTTGAAGCATAGAGTGCAAGCTGCCATTTTTCAAGCATTCAGACACTAACATACTGACAAGATCTTTCACGGTCTGTAGCTGGATACCCATCAACACCTGGATGAAGTAAAGAAACTTTGTGTAAAGTGCCTTTCCCAAGGACACAACTGCGGGCGAAGTTGGGATTCGAACCTGCAACCTTCCGATTACGAGTCCGGCAGCCTAACCACTAGACTACTGACGCCTCGGCATCTTGATTTATCCCAGTGGGGAAATTAATTTTACATTGATGTACAAACACATTCATAATATTTATACAAGTGATAATATATACATGTAATGATAAGTATGGACGTATATAGAACGTCATTCATACAAATTATGCACTTACACACACCATTGCCGGTCGCCACAGTGAAAGTTGTAGCCTACATGTACTATTGTACTAATGTGTATTCAGTAGTGGTTACAAAATATTTTTATATACCGTACGTATACATACATACACCTAAAGATTAACACTTTTTATTGATACATTTTTTAAAAAATCAACTCCCCTTTTAAATATCTAGTGTCACTGCGCTTTTTAGATCTTAATAAAGATCCCCTCTAAGGAGAGCAACCTTACTGGAAATCTATGTTTCTCAGCGCCGAAATGACCTTGTACTTACTACAGTGTCGATGGAGGCGTAAAACCCCAAACAAACAAGCAATCAATAATGATTGAGACTTATATTGTGAATTCACAGCTATCACTGTCTCTTGTTTTCTAGTCCATCTCCATACCGCACTGTGAGTCGGGGCAAAATGGATTCGTCTGCTAACCAGATTGTCCTCCAGTGGTCAAATATCACACATACTCCTCACATCTTGATTAGAGCGTGAGGATTTTTCTTTGATGTATCTTGCCAGCGTCTAGGGTGTTATGGCTAGGCTCTTCGCCCAATCACGCGGAAGGTCTGAGTTCGATTCTACGTGCGGAGGAACTGCGTTTTGTTGGTGGGATTTATCTCTCAGCCCATGTTGACCCTGATAGGTGACAGGTAGTTTCGTAGTAGCCAGTCTCTTAAATGACCTTATAGTGTTGTAAAGGACGTAAAACCGAAAACCAAATTGTTGACTTGTCGCAAGGTTTACACTCAAGCGGTTGACTGTGTCAGAAACGCAATTACTTAAAACAACGATGGAAAAAAACCTTAATAGAACCACAGTGAGGTATTGACTCTAAGCAAGTCTAAAAAAATGTATTTATTAATATCAATTTTTTAAACCTAAAAAAAAAATAGATAGTAATAATAGTATAGCTATTAATTATAATCAATGGAAAATTGAACTCCTCAGCAAAATGTCAAAGTGGGAAAGAATGTACAATCCTAAACCAAAATCCAATGTAGGGGACATAATGCTGTCAAACGAAGACATGTATGTTGAGAGTAGTTAACTCTCTTTTAATGTATTATTTTATACAGAAAAAAATATTTTATCATAGTTTATTTTCCTTATTATTTTTACACCTCACAAAAATGTAATAACACATTTCTTACAGTAGCCCCAGGGGGGGGGGGGGGGGGGGGGGGGGGGGGGGGGGGGGGGGGGGGGGGGGGGGGG
>JAUKPP010008785.1:0-18128 GCA_032273245.1 Phyllaplysia taylori | reverse complement strand
TCGAAGTAGCCCGTCTCTTAAATGACCTTACAGTGTTGCAGGGGACGTAAAACTGGTAACCAAACCAAACCAAATCATAATGTGATGCATATGAATAAACAGAACAGTGTCTTCCAGAAGCTAACACTGACCTGATTAATCCATTTTAGAATTGATTTTTGCTTTTACGTCATGGTGACAACCCCTGAACACAATTTCTATTGTTATACAACAAATCAGTGAATATGGTGGCAGAGCAAATACCTGAACTTCTCTGAGGGTTTTACACCATTTGAATTTGAAAGTATATTAAGGTTTGTCAAATATAAATTAAATCTATGATTATTTTAATGATGTCATGTCTGCCATATTTTTTATGAGCTGAGATGATTTAAGTATCTTCGTATCAATTTCTGACAGTTTCAGTTTTTTTGTGTGTTTTCCTAGCAACCAAATGATCTGCTTACTCATGGAGAAATACTGGCTTGCCTTGAGAGTGTACACGCACAAGTGCAAGAAGAACATGAAAGTAAGTCATGAGTGTTTTTGATACTCGTCTGTCACTTACTCATCTTGTCTTCAGATTAGGCTATTGTGACTTGTTACCCATTTCTGTCCTCTCGACAGATTGCCTAGGTTGCTAGTTAAATCTTTTGTTCCAGACGTAGCATAGTTTCCCCAATTATTGAATCAGGCTGGTAGATAAAGCAGGAGAAGGGAGATCCAATCTGACCTGATATACATCATCATCATCATCATCATCATACAGTGTAAAAATATAAAAGAGTCATGCAGTTTAGATTCAAAAGATAATTTATATATATGTTATTTTTTTAAAATGGCGACGTTTCAGCCATACAAGGTCTTCCTCAGGGCAAAACAAATTACAAAGATCATTATCGTCATCGTCATCATCATCATCATCATCATCATCATCATCATCATTATCATTACTGCCATTCTAACCCTTGACTTGGGTAGAGCAGGCCACAGTTTCCTCATTTTCCCTCGATATGTGCAGATTACTCTGAAATGCTCTTCAAATCCATGGAGGTCATTTCAGTGTACATCCCTAGATTAAATTGTGACCCATACCTTAGGTTTCCTCAACCTGATTTCATGTGAATCCACTCCAGGAATCAAAGCCATCACCGAGATCAACGAGGCCATCGACAAAGGGGAGGAAGCGGACACAGTCCAGGCCTTGCAACTGCCTTCTGCTCAGCTCCATGATATCCAGCCTGAGCAGGCACTCCATTACCAGATCTTGCTGGCCAGACAGAAAGACAAGAAGGCAGAGGTACACATGCCATATGTTTATAATACAGGAACAGTGGAAGTCAGTACATGTGGGAAATGATTTTGGGAAAGTATAGTGTTTACACTGACACTAATATGCCCTTTTAGTGTTGCAGAGATGTTTTACTTAAAATGATAAAAAAAAAAAAATCCAACCAAACATCTTGGTGATGCAATAAATCTAAGTTTGTGCATGTTGGAGGTGTTGCTAGCACTCAAATAGTGCATTTGTTGCTGAAAAGTATCAATTAAGATCTCTGTATCTTTATGACATTTTAAATCATGCATTTTCACTCCTCAGGACAGCAATGATGATGCAGCTGTTTTGTGGTTGGATGAAATCCAAGCCTGTGTGGACAAAGCAAATGCAAACTGCCAAGAAGGACTTAAAAGTATGTATATTGTTTATCGAGGTTGAATGTTATTGTGATTATCAATAACGTGAGTAATTTATTCCGGTAAAGATTTGGACAAAGTAATACTCATTTACAAATGGAAAGTAATTTTTCAGGAACTTGAGGATATGTATTCCCAATTTTAAAAAATAATTTTTTAAGCCTCAACAGCAATTTTTTTACAGGATGGAGATGAAGATTTTTCACCTAATAGCTTTACAATGACGTATAATAAGTCATTGGGTAAAAGCATAATTCCGAGGTCACACAGAGTTTTGTTTCTTTGTCCAGCGTCTCGGGGTGTGGCTTCTGTGAACAAGGCCTTGAAGGAAGGGGACCAGGCAGCTCTGTTAGCGGCCTTGACTTCTTCAGAGGTCAACGTCCACAGCGTCACTGGAGATTGTATAGAGGGTTACCAACAAGCTTTGCTTACTGCGGTGGAGGAATCATCAAAGGAAGGTGGGTGCTCTTTACATTCTTTACATCGTGCAGTTAGTTTGATTTAATCTAATTCCCTCCCCTGCTCCCCTGTAGAACCCTCTAAAGAAAAATAATTCTTGTTGTTCTCTTACTTTAGTTTCCATATGATGATTTACTGATTCAGCTGCTGCTGGGCGGTTGGTGTATGCTCTGGTGTAGTCTGCTCCTCCTTTTTAGGTGTTAATATTGGCCTAGTTTACTCCCTGGTGCTGAAGTGACCTTATAGTGTCGATAGTGCTGTAGAACCTCAATAAAACTAAAAACAATTTCCAGTCCATTTTTTCCATTCCGCATGAACAAAATCTATTGAAGGCAACAGTTTACATTTTTCTTTCGTTTCATGAATGTTAAAAGTGTATATAAAGAGTTCAATTAAAATTTTGGTTTTTTGGTTTTTTAAAAATTTCTTACTGGCATTGGAGAATATATCAATGATATTGTGGAATGTGTTAATGTATTGTGTGCAGTTTTTTAATGCCCAGCTTAAATAAACATAAATGAAAACCATAGAATCAAAATCTGAAACCTGTATGGGAAACAAAAAATGTTCTCTATCGTAGGTGAGACGGGCAGCGGCTGGATGATGAACCGGCTGAAGGATGGCACCAAATTTTTTTACAACATTGAGACCGGTAAGCACGCCTGGACCCGTGGGGACAGCATCATCAAGGACTACGCTCTGCTCAACAAGGAAGATATTCAGGTAACACAAGATTTGCATGGGTTCATTGTAGAGCTCATTGTTCACGTCCGCTCGTTTCTCTTTGTTTTTGGGTGGATTTTCCCCCCCATTTTTGTTGATGAAAAGCTGTCTTTGACTGCATCGTTTGTTCACTGCCCTTGTGATCTCAAGAAGGCTCAGATTTATTGTTATAGTTATTTGTATGTCTGCATCACTTAGATTGTCCTGTGTTTTGAAAGAAGTTTCTTTCTACTAAGAATCTATAGTGTTATGGTTAAGCTGTTCCCTTCTAGGCTTAATTGGTAACGACTTGAGTAGTGTCTCTCCAGGCATCAATGGTTGCAAGTTGTTGGATTTTTACGTTCTTCTAGTTTGGCCCTATGTGACTCCCAATTCTTTTTATTGATACAACTAAGTTTGCACCATCGCTGTGGTCATGCGGAAGACCCGAGCTCGATCCCAGTCACGGCCAATCTGTCTGGGTTTTTTTCTGCCGGGATTTTTTCTTCTTTAGCCCAAGTTGGCCCTGACAGGCAGTAGTAGCCAGTCTCTCAAATGACCTTACAATGTTGCAGGGAATGTAAAACTGGTAACCAAAACAAAACCAAAAAACTGTTGTCATATTTCGCTCTTCATGGAGTAATGTGAAACACGATGTACACTGATTCTGTCCACAGAGAGTGGTTTCTGATGTAACGGCCCAGTATGACCGAGAAATGTTGTTCCAGTCTAATGAGGGACTCATCACCAAAATTCAAGCCAACGTCCGCGGCCACCTGGCAAGAAAGGCTTACAAAGAGAGAAAGGACTTTATGAACACCCAACTGCCAGCAATTATGAAAATTCAGGTATTAATTTAGATGGCACTTTTTTTTTTTTTTTTATCTATGTGTTGTTATTGTTTTTTTTTCTATAATTTTTTTGCTCCTTATCAGTGTAGTGGATAGTAGGCGAGCGCTCTGGTGTGGTCTGCTTCTTTTTGACATCTTGTGTATTTAGAAGGAAACGGGGTGATTATTATATAGATTTTACCGCAATTTTAAAAATATTTTTAGAGACATTCTTAATATTTTATCTAGTGAGTAACTCATGAGTTTGTAATGTCAATGGTGTTGTGTTCATATGTGGCTGAGAATGAGGAACTTTCTAAGACAGCTTCCTCGTTTGTCTCACTAGGCGTGTTGGCGAGGGGCTAAACAGAGACACAAGTACAAGGACCGTGTCAACCTACTCAAAGACAATACAGACTCTGTCATCCTGGTGAGCTACACTGGCCTGTTTTTCTTTGAATACACAAGAAATTAACTATACTTTATATTGCATTGATTCTGGGTTCCTTTAAAGATCATCTGCTATTAGTAATCATGTTTTAAACAGTCTATGCAATGTCTACACAACTTGTCTTTACAAATTTCGTGAATGTAAGTTGATTGCTCTCTACACTCTAAGTCTTTTGCTCACATCCTGAAGTGCTTCCAAAAAGTACCTTTGTTCTGTCTCTAAATTACAAATCAAATTCGTATCAACTTTAAGGGAGCTGACATAAAAAGAACACAATTTCTTATATCAGGTCTTTATTTCCTTTCATGTTCTAGCCTGCAAATACAGTGCAACCGATGTTAAGTGGACTTAAAAAATCAAACAGTAGGTAGTCCAAACATATTTCACAGATGAGAATGAGCGACTGTATTAGGAACAGCATGACCGGAGAAAAAAAGGATTGATTTCTATAAGCTTCGTCTTAGGATAAGCTTTATGTTTCTGTTCATGATCTTGACTTGGTCGGGTACTCTTATAATATTTCTGATGTTTCAGATATTAATATACTGAGTCCACTATAGCAAAGATGCACTGTGTTGAATATTTCAATGAATTGCGACCAACCTTTTTCACGACATTTCTTTTTTTTAAAAAGAATTCTGCTTTTTTCTCTCCACAGCTTCAGTCCTATTACAGAATGTGGAAGGCCAGGACAGCCTACAGGAACAGGCTGAAATATTTCAAAGACAATGTAAGTGAACGTAAATAGAAATAAGCATTTTTTGTGTCATCTTTTTGCCTTCACAAAGAGATTATTTTTAAGTATGAAATGTGATGAATCATACCTATGTGGAAACAGATAGATTTAATATTTCATATATATTAAAGTTTTGGTTATCTTTTTCACTCACAGAAGACATCAATATTCGCTCTATGCTAACATCTAGGTTATCTTTTGTGTATAATATGTTTCATCAATATTTGCTTGGACAGCAAGAATCCAGAAGTGTTGATGGGCATTTACTTCTGTCAGGTTGTTTACTCAATCATTCTTTTGTTGTGTAGGAAGATGCTATCATCAAGATACAAGCATACTTCAGGTCCAACTTGGCAAGGCAAGACTACAAGGCCCTCAGTAAGTTGGAAAATACATTACCAGGTGTTGGATTTTCTGTATTCTGTTTGACCAGCAATTGATTTCTCATGCTTCATCAGTCACACACACACCCATGCACACACACTCACACACACACACATTTTTAATTTAATAGGATGTTACCAACTCAGGGTTCATTACTTGCGTCTTTGCCTGTCATGCTGATGACGGAAGCAGGATCCCCACCTTCGATGTTCATCTCAGTCTCTGCTGGGATGTAGAGTCCTTCCCAGCCTGAATTTGCCCTGAAAAGTAGGGTTGAAATAGCTTGCTTCTAAAAATGACCTAGTACAGAGTTAGAAGGGGCTTAAAACTTGACCC
Organism: Phyllaplysia taylori; assembly: GCA_032273245.1. Taxonomy (NCBI): domain Eukaryota; kingdom Metazoa; phylum Mollusca; class Gastropoda; order Aplysiida; family Aplysiidae; genus Phyllaplysia; species Phyllaplysia taylori. Next base: position 12,556 of record JAUKPP010008785.1, on the reverse strand, counting down.
AACAAAACCTATCGTTAAGTCTCATGTTCTCTCTCTCTCTCTGTCTCTCTCTTCTCTTCTCTCTCTCTCTTTCTCCCCCCTCTCTCTCTCCCTCCCTCCCTCCCTCCCTCCCAGAGGTTTCTGACTCATAGAGCCCAATGCTATTTATTTCCACTTCTTGTATGTAAATATCTTTGTGTTCATCAATATGAAAAATTCACCAACTTTCTTCTCAGCAATGGATGACAACCCATCCCTTGGTGTTGTACGGAAATTTGTGCACCTTCTGGACGCCAGTGATAATGACTATGCAGAGGAACTTGGTAAGCTCACCTGCGATTATTACATTACATTTAGCCCACCCATTAATGATCTTACAGTGTTGCAAAGGGAGTAGAACCAATACAAACAAATAAAGGCTGTCACATGGGTAGATGGGCACTATGGTGTTGTCGGCTACCTCAACTTCTTTCAAAATGTTGCTCTTGGCCTGTTCTACTTTCTGGCACTGAAATGAACTCAATGTCAATCGTGCAATAAAATCTTGACAAAGCTAAAGAGTGTGGGTGGTTGGTGGGTGCTCTGATGTGGTCGGCTCCTTCTCCTTTCTAAGTGTTACTGTTGTAATCTATTTCCCAGTGCTGAAAAGACCTTAAGAGTGTCAATAGTGCAGTAAAACAAACAAACAAATGAGTGTATGGTAGTTTTATTATACTGCTCATTATGGTGCTGGCTTCTTTCTTTGACTTGCAGAACTGCAGAAACTTCGGCAGCAGGTAGTAGCTGAGATCAGATCCAATCAGCAGCTGGAACAAGATCTTGACCAGATGGACATCAAGATCGGTCTGCTCATCAAGAACAGAATCACTCTACAGGTTTGTATTTGGTTCTCAAGCATGGGGCTTACAATGTCTCTTTGTTGTTTTGGCGAACCATATTCTTTGATGAGGGAATGGTTATTAATGCAGGCTTTCTAATGTCAGAGATTTGACTGGTGAATTGTTCAGATTTATACTTAGGGTTAGAATCTCATCTATTTTGTTCTATATATGTGTAGTAACGTGTTTTTTCAGTGGAGATCTTGCCACATGTATTGATTGTTACTGAAAAGTGCCCCCTTTCATTTACAGGTCAACATATATTTGTTCAAATTTGCCCTGAATATTGTACCGTACAGATTTCTCTAAATTTATTCAATTTTGTTAAAACACTGTCAATATTGTATGTATGTTGTTATAGTGTAATCTTTAGGTGCGCTCACTGTCTACATGAATGTCTCCACTGTAGGATGTGGTGACGCACAACAAGAAACTGACCAAGCGGACATCAGAGGACCCACAGCAGCGTGGCGGAGGCTTGAAGTCGCTCAGCAAGGAGAACCACGAGCGCCTGGAGACGTACCAGCATCTCTTCTATCTGCTCCAGACCTGCCCCAACTACCTGGCTAAACTCATCTTTGAGATGCCGCAGTCCAAGACCACCAAGTTTATGGAGGCTGTCATTTACTCACTCTTCAACTATGGCGCGAACCAGAGGGAGGAGTATTTGCTGACCAAACTGTTCCAGACGGCTCTCGAGGAAGAGATCAAGTGAGTCACGTGCCTCTTTTCTGATCGTGCTCCATATCTGTGAGAAAGAGGGGGGTGGGTGGGGAGGTGGAAAGAGATGGCAGTTAAATGAAACTTGCTTTACTCATTGGAGATGTAATAGATTTTTTGCTGTATCAATGCACTGGCCATAAGACCCTACAAATGTCTTTTTTTTCACTTACTGAATGAAAAGATGAAGAAAGAATCAATCACATAGTAAAATATAAGGTCCAACACTTTGGCCTGGGATGCAGTGAAAAAAACGCATGCTTCTTCAGCGAGTAATAGAGCAAGTTTTGGTTGATCCACGTCCATGTTTAACATCGTTGCACCTTTTCGTTTCTGATTCCTCCCTTGTTGTCGTCATCATCTTACCAACAATTTCTAATTTCCTGTTTAGTAGTTTGGAATATCCATTTGGTGAATATTATTGCAATGGTTCCCCCCACCCTCTAACAGATTTTAATAACCTTGGGTCTTGTGTTACATTGGACTGAATGTGTGTTTTTGTTTATGGTCAAAGTCTGGTTACTCTTTAATCAAACAGATTTTGGGCCATTGCACATTACTGCCTTGTTTGTTGCGAGTATTTTTTCTTCGCTGTTGGTGAGATTAACATTAAATTTTTATTATCCCCATTAGTGTTATGCCCCCCCCCCCCCCTGAAAAGTGATCGGTTCTTTAACAGCAAGTGTTGGAAATTAATGTAATTGATTGGCATGTTGCCTGCCCTAGTCATTAATGTGATATTTCGACCACTTCAAGCCTGACCCAATTTTCCATCGTTGTGTACTCATCCTTCACGTCCATTGAATGAGCATTTATCATCATTGTACGCATGCAGTATCACACACACACACACACACACACACACACATATATATATACACACAAACACACACACACAAACACACACACATACATACACTCAAACACACACATAATTGCTAAGTTTAAGTCAACCATTCTTCTATGCGCACCATCAACTGAATTCATTTAATCACACCTCATCTTGTCTGTGATTGCGAATTCTATGATGACCTTTTATATTTAGCATTCCTTCATCCACCCTATCACATTTATTGTTAAAACTTATGTCTATGTATCCGTTGCACTCACAGGAGAATGTAAGTATGCGCATGCTTCCACTTTGTGTATGGCACTGGTGACACATAGATCATTGACGTACGCAAACAAAAGCTCTTAAAATGTTCCTTGGGAACCAGCAACTTGATTAAACTTGTGATAATTTTGCTGAGAGAAATGCTCAATACTTTCTTACAATTGAGGCATTGTGGACTCTTGAAAACGTTCACCTGCTTTTTTTTTCTCTTATCTGCATTTTAAAATTATTTTTGTTCTTTTTGAATGTCACTCTTTGGTGGCAGTTTTTCTTGCTTTCAATGAGCTGCTCAGAATTCGGCCTCTTTTTTTTATTTTTATGCTTATCAAATATTGATTCTTTTTCTCAAAATGAAGCACATTATATTCAGGAGAAAGAGACCATTTCTTATACCAACCATAAATATAAAAATGATAAAATTTTATATGCGCATTTGTTTTAGTTCTTTTTATTTGGGAAGGTTTAGATACATTATGTACTTTATAGCCTATATATTCACAATTCACGATGTGATAATCTTGCTTTAACGAAGTAGCTGCAGTAAAACTAGTGGCAGGGAAATTAATGGCAGTTTAAACAAGGACATGGAGCGTATTAGTTTGCCAGGCCAGAAGAGTTTTGGCAGTGCACTGTTTGTCACTTTCACTAGTTCATGATGTGATGCTGCTTTGTGATGCTAAGAACATTGGATTTGACATGGTTCACTACTCACAATTATTTGAATTTTAATATTTGTCAAAAATCTACGACATGACCTGGAGAACAGTGCTGTGCCGAGGAGTTAACATGAAAATTCGATGAATTTGTAGACCAGAATTAAAGGCCATGAGCATTGGCTTTAACCGTAATAGTTTGTATATGGGGCGTGACACCCTAACATTAGGTCAGATGCAAAATCTGTGTAAAAAGCAGTCTAGACTGGGCCATGTTGGTCCATCTTATTTCTGCTTGAAGCTCAAATATAAAGCAGAATTTCTAAAACTTAATCATCAGCAGCTTTTACTAATTGCAATGACTACCCTAATGGCATATTGGTTAATGCATCCACTTTGGGAATTGAAATTTTGTAGAGCCTGTCGTGGCTTTTGACTCCTTCGTCATCATGCATATGATGAATGAAATGATAATTTAGTCGCTGCCTCGTTGGGTGCAAAATGTTATGAGAGCATTGCTAGGACTGGTCAACCTGGTGTCTACATACTATTGCGGACTCGAGTATTTAGATTGTGTTACACTTTGTGGTTCATGTGTGCTGCACGTAGAGCAACTCAAGTAACGCTACTGATGATCAAACTATTTGAGGCTGCAGAAAACAAGCAAACTTTTTTTTATTTGCAAAGCCAATATAAGGATTCTGTTGTCCACATAAAAAGACAAAATATTAAAATATTCTAGAAAATTGTTCAAATCACCAGTGAAGAGTTCTGTCTCAATAGCTTACACACTTTCGGTGTTGTGATCTTTTTGGCACTATGTGATTGTGTACATCAAGGACAGGGTTGTAAAAGGGCATAGTCTCCAGCTTCTACTCTGGTTTAGAGCATGTTGAATTAATTTAGATGGCATATTTCCTGCGCAGATGGTTGGAGAGCTCTGCTGTGCTTCTGTTCTTGTGTTAGAATTGTCATGGTCTGCTTCCTGGTGCTTGTATGTTCATATTGCATTGATAGAGCTGTAATATCAATACACATTGGGGATAGCCCTGTGGGCAAACTCCTGATTCTGTATTCAGCCTTTGACAACAATGTCAAGCCTGTCCTAAATGAGTGCACATTTTGGAGGAGGAATGTGGGTCGTTTTTTTTTAATTGCCAGGTAATCATTACAAAGCCAGACAAAAATGTGAAAAAAGGTGGTAAAGATGGAAGGTGTGGGGGTGGGGCAATGACCGGAGGCATTTATTTTTGTGGGTGGTTAATTTTACAGGTGTGTTCATTATTGGAGATTGAGATGCTGTCTGTGTGTTTGGGAAATTTTGCTGTATTTGGAGTAATATTAATATAGTACCCAGCCCTGGGAGGTGACCTCTAACTACATTCGTATAGAAATAGAATATTACTCTGAAGATCTTCATTCAACAGTGTGATGTGACAATGTTTCTGTAATGATACATAATGGATGCAACTTAATAATGAATGTATCAAAGTTGATGTCAATGACTCTTTAGTGGGGCAATAATGTCAAAGGTCGTTTGATTATTCTGGTTTGTTTACAACAGACTCTTAAGTGGTCGTCAGTCTGTCCTCTCTTATCCCACATGAGGGCATGAGTCTTGATTCTCTGATCAGTGGCTGACATAGCAGAATTTCTTCTAGAAAATTATTGAAATGTGCATGTTTTGTTGAGATATATTCATAGAAACTACCCACCAGGCATTGCTCCTGAGGGGAGTGTATGTGTGTGTTTGGGGGGAGGGGGGGGGGGGGATCTGTATGCTATCATAGATAGTATAAATCCCATAGCAGCCAGGCAAAGCTCAATCCAACCATTTATATACATGTATGTCTATGTTTATAATAGACAGCAAAATTGTCTCGAAACTGAAAAAACCCAAGGGCGTCTTGATCCGTAGAAAATTTTAAAGAATCGTTTGGCGAAAACTGCATGTCGATCAATGCAGCCATTAAAAAGCCTTTCTAATTGCAAAATTTCGGCCACCACAAATAGATAATAGGTGTCTGCCTGTCTTTCTGTCAGAGATCGTAGGAACACACATTTCCTGTAACACTTGAGCAATGAGAAAACAAAACCCTAGTGTGTTACTCCATGGGTTTCCTTTATTGAATCGTAGGGTGTTTGCCAAGAAAACGTGACTTACCTTTTGAATGATTTGCAGTAGAATAAGACAGAGACTCACAAACAAACAAAAAGGATAGGGGGACTTATTTATGCTTGCATTAGGATAGTACTTAACTGTGCTTAGAACCATTGTCTACACACAAAGAGTCAGTTCACAAGCTATATTATTACCTAACACATAATCGAGAGTGTATGCAGACCTTGCGCTGATACATGCAGTTTAGTTTCCTTGGAAAAGAAAGGACTTTTGTCAAATGTAGTAGTTAAGTAGTTTTAGTTTTTCTTTCTGAGTATTGCGCTGTTTGTTCTCCTCACCCTAGAGCTATGGGTCATCATCCTTTAGAAGGTTCCTTCTCTTTGTTGCATTAAAAAAATATCAGGCTGTTAAACGGCAGCAAGGATGTTCAGCACATTTTCAAATTTACTAAAATCAAATTTAGCAGCCTCAGAGAATATCCAAGAAGTTTACTATGGTGTTGGTGCATCGTCTTTTTATCTTGATATGTTGGCGAAATGTTTCCTGTTGTCTTTTTTGTGTGGCTTTTTGGCTCTTTATATTCAAGGGTTTTATATTCGAGGGTATCTGATGATAAAAGATGGCACACAAATCTATGTTGTTGTCATCATGGATGAAGAAAAGGACAAGCTGAAGAGATAGGATACTTTTCTTATTGTATGTATCTGGGACACTTTTGTCGCTCAGATAAATTCTATTTGAATATCAATTCCTACTTATTAAAAATTGCATGTACAATTGATTTGGTTTATTTGATTTTGAAAAGTTCAATATTTTTCAATATCCTCACTTTTTCATTTTGCAAGTTATCGATTCTTTCATACTTTTGGATTGATATGCATACAGTCAGCATAAAATTGAAACCATGCTACTTTTATTGCTGATGTAGAGGGCAAAAAATATTTAAAACTTTGGGGCTACAAGGCAATATTGTCCTCAAAGAAAAGAAAAAATGCGTTAAGTGTAAAATTCTTTGCTGCCCTCATACTCTTTTGTTTAGGAAGGTGTGTGTGCAGACTGAAGATAGGAAAAAGGGATAAGAAAGCAATTTGTTCGTAGGGATTGTAATAATTGTCAGCTGATTTAAAAGAGAATATGGTGGCGGAGAAAACCCCCCCCAACCCAAACTTTTGCACTACACAAATGTGAAAGTGCAACTCCCGTTATCACATTAAGTTCCTTAAATCAGTAACTGGCGGAAATTTGAAAATATAATTCATGGCTTATAATATAACAGTACAGTTTGTCATCAATATTTCTCACTTATGTCAGATTTTAATGTTGAAATGGGCCATTGAGTTCAGGTTAACTGTTTTGAATACTGTAAACTTGTTTACTTTCTTTTAGTTTTAACCTCACATGAGAATGCATGTGATTTAATCCTTGCCAAATGTATTTGTATAAATATGATGTTTGTAGTCGTGTGTGTTACTGAAAGCTTTTCGTGACTGATTTTCTCCCATTGTTTGTTCACAGTTCCAAGGTAGACAAGATGACAGACATCGTCACTGGCAATCCTTTGGTAGTCAAGATGATCGTCGGATTTAACAGGTGAAATAGTGCATACATATGTTAATGAGCAGAATGTTTGTAGATGATTTGTAGACATGAATAATGAATGTCGTAACTAATGAGAGAGAGGAGAGGGAGGGAGAGACTGGGGAAGTAGGAGGGGGGAGAGGGGGGAAAGGGAGGGAGAGAGACAGATCGATCTTCAGTGTGGTTTAATAGATTTTAAGTGAAGAAAATTCCAGCGGTATGCAAAGCAAAATTGCAATTGCAAGTGAAAAAGAATTGCGTTTTTTACTGGTAAGCTCAATGTATATCAGGTTCTATCATGCCTTGATATTCTTGCTGTTCAGGAACCAGCGTGGCCAGAATGCCCTGAAAGAGATGCTGAACCCTCTGATCACGACAGTCATCGAAGATCGCAACCTGCGCATCAACACCAACCCAGTGGAAGTGTATAAGGCCTGGGTCAACCAGACTGAGTCCAGCACAGGCAAGGCCAGGTCAGTGGCAGACAACCATTATTCCATACCCCTTTATATACCACAGGATTTTGTCTTTGGTCTCTGTAAGCATTTGATGGGTGCTCTGGTGCAGATTTTCTTCCTCTGTTTCTTTCTTACTGTTTGTTTTCCTAGTCTACGTCCTGGTGCTGAATTGACCTCACAGTGTTAATAGAATTGGGGTGAGGGTGAGGAGGAGAGGGATGGGGGGATGGGATCAAAATCTAAATAAACATCCTTTGATCTCACAATTTTTCAACTCCAAAAAAACGTTTCTCCGGTTTCTCATCTCTGTTTTCGAATTACTTTCTTTTCTCTTATGTGGACTTCTTGATATCATTGTCTTTGTCTACCTCCTGGCATTTTGTTAAACGACTGTACAGTGTTAGAAATGACTTAAAACTGCAACAGTCCATCACATTCAGCTGTGCTGCCCTTTGCAGATACCACTATATGCCCTTATACTCTTTTTTACTTATTGTCTTTCCTACTTGTTTCTTTGCAACAATTTTCACTTAAGAAACAAATGTGAGAACATCAACACTTTGTAGTCACACAGGCGGAGGCACAAAGAACCCTACCAGTCACGTGCAGCCAGCCGTGACGGGATCTGTATTGTTGTAGGGATGTGGCATATAGTATGATGAAGTGTCCTGAATGTTTTTATATTTTTTATTTATTCTTTTTGCCTCTTGATAGCTATGATAACAAATGTGTTTTAGCTCAATAATATTCACCGTTATCTTATTTCTGCACGGGCTCTGGCAGTGGTCTGCCCTATGACGTGCCCACGGAGCAAGCGCTCAAGCATGAGGAGGTGCGCACACAAATTGAGGAAACCATCAAGAGGCTGCAGAAAGTCACCGATCTCTTCCTCAACAAGATTCTCTCCTCCCTAGACAGCATCCCGTGAGTTTTGTTGTTCTGGGAGCTTTGACTTGACTTTAGCTTGGATTTTGTCTTTGTTTTAATTGCCTGCTAAGCCATGATTTTGCAGGTGGAAAGCTGTTTCAGAGTGAGAAGCTGTTTGTTCTTGATTCCCTCTCTGATCCTTATCCAAAGTCCTCAATGAGAGGTCCTTTGACTTGGGGACAGAAATTCTCAGGTTCAACTCCATTGTTTTTATACTGAGAAAAATATGCTCACAAAAATGTATCTTATGGAGGATTAAAAAGTAATATGATAATCTCTGCAATCAAAAAGGAAAAAACTTTTTCTGGTATTTTCACAATTTTATGTTCCAAAATAGTAACATCAGTGCGCATGTACATATTTCTTTTTTGTGTCTACAGGTATGGAATGCGCTACATGGCCAAAGTTATGAGAGAGTGCCTTTTGAAGAAATTCCCCGATGCCCCAGAAAAAGATGTGTTAAAGGTGATGATTAATCTTTTTGTCACATTACATTTTAGTTATGATCTTTTAAAATAGATTATATTAAAATCTTTTTGTTTGTATGACTATACACACATATCACTCCTCTAACCATATTTGCCCAGTGCAGTGATTTAGATGTGTCATAGAGCGTCTGTCTCTTCTGTTACAGATTGTGGGTAATCTGCTGTACTACCGCTACATCAACTCGGCCATTGTCGCCCCAGATGCCTTTGACATCATCAATGTGGGAGCAGAGAAAGCTCTCAGCAGTGACCAAAGACGAAACTTGGGCTCCATTGCCAAGATATTGCAGTTTGCAGCATCCAACAAAGGAGTAAGTCACACAAATATATTACCCACTCAATATCTTCGTTCTCCTACCACTTCTCACTCCTACAAACATGCACAAACGATATTTCCTTGAGCTCGAACACTTTCTCATTCACTCGCTCTTTCTCTTCTCTCTCACCCTCACTCTCTTTCTCTTTCTCACTGTCTCACTCTACCATACGTATCAAGCAATCATAGTCCACACTTATATCACGTTAACAAACAAAGGGGATAATTTGTTATTTCATATTGAACTTTGTCCTCTACAGTTTGGCGGAGAGAGTGCGTACTTGTCCAGCATGAACGACTACATCAGGAATGCTCATGAGAAATTCAAGTAAGGATCCATCTTTTCTATCTTTCTTTAGCCTAGATGAATCCACTGCTGCAGATGTAACTTGATTTCCTGTATCTTTAGAGGTTTAGTTGGCTGCTTTTTTTACAACTGTAATTGCTTCACTATTTTTCACTGGTACTGATGGTTACAAACTATTTTTTTCAAGCGTTCCCAGTGTGGTAAAGTTCAAAGTGGTGTTACATTCAGTAACTTTATAATGTTTAGTATTGATGATTGAATCAGAAAAGATCTGATTTCTTTATGCATTTCAACTAATTAAACACAACTGTATCTTAAATTAGCAGAAATCACTAATGACAAGATGAAATGTTTGAAAAAGAATAAAAATTTTATCTTGATGGCAGCTCTGATTATAAATGGGACAAATATTTCTGGGTTAAGATAGGCACCCTCAGGATTTTTATGACTTGTGCCTAGATGGAGGTTAGGGGGGCTTTTTTGCTAAGTTCTATCACCAGGCTATTTTTTAAATTAAAATTTTTGTTCATCCTTGTTTCGTGTGGTGTACAGGAAGTACTGCCTGGCTGCCTGCGATGTGGAGGAGCCCGAGGCTCGGTTCAATGTTGACCAGTACAGTGATGTGACCATGATTGCCAAGCCAGTCGTGTACATCTCAGTGGGCGAGATTGTGGACACACATCAGGTATGTTGCATCTCGGCAGGTGTTAGAAGTGTCATGCAAGTGTCTACTGTCTTCAGGCCAAGCGATAAAAATTGCAAAAGCAGAGAAAATACCATTTTTTCTGATTCTTTAATTTTTTATGTTGGACACTAGTTTCAATGCTGAACTCTCTCTTGATTATTTGTGTTCATGTCTGCGAATGGTTATGGACACTCTAGTGTGTGCTTCGCTTTTTCGATGTGTAAACATTGTCCTTTTCAACTTTGTGGCACTGAAATAACCCTAGAGTGTCAATGTGGTATAGAGCCCCAATCAAACATGGGTACTTCTTTTCAGAAGTATTGCTGTTACATTTTAACTTTTAGAAACTTTGACTGGAGTCCGATCTGTAATGATGATATTAATACTTTGTTTTATACATTTTCTGACCATTGCTTTTATCGTCCTCCCCAGCTTCTACTGAAGCATCAAGACACAATTGCCCGTGATGCATCTGACCCACTCCACGAGCTGCTAGAGGAACTCGGTGAGGCCCCGACATTTGACGAGCTGCTCGGTACAGAGCTCACCGGTGATGAAACCACAAACGAAGCACTGCGTGCCCAGATGGCGAAGACAGAAATCTCTCTCACTCTGTCCAGCAAGTTTGAGGTCCACACTGATGACAAGGCAGACATGAAGTCCTTGCTGATCAGGTGAGTGAGCATTTTGTCAGGTCATTCCATATTTGCCCATCTGGGTCATCCCACAGTTGTTCATGCCATTTTGGGGGGGATTGCTCAGTTTTAGTCTCAAGGACCGTGTTCTTACACGGCATGCTCTGAGGTAGAAATCATCACTCCATCATTTCTCAGCGCGACAGCTTTCCGTAAATTTTCTGCAGTCTTTGTATACTGCTAATAAAGGTGACCATTTTATTACTCTAGTTGTTCTATCTTGAGGTGGGACATCCATGTGCCTTTCATAAAGTTAAAATAAAAATAAAATAATTATCGCCCTAATTGACCCCTCTCATTCATTTTGCTTCTATGCTATTGATTAAAATGTAATAAAATTTGCTTCCGTTGTGTGTGCAGGACCAAGCGTATGATCGTGGACGTGATCGCGTGCCAGCCCGGGGACAACCTGCTCATCGTCCTGGACGCACCATGTAACCAGCAGCAAGAGGAACTGCACCAGGCGCTGGTCAAAAAGCGAGACCTCATCGACAAAAAGGCTACGCAGACGCACAAAGGAGATGGGAAGAAACTGGTCAGGCACGCCTCTATCTTGGGAGACACCAGGTGAGATGCTGTTTATCATTTAGGAGATTTGACAATTCATGTATCACAAGTAGCTTGGGTGTTCCGAGCAAGACATGATGATGTGGGAATTTGATTCTTTGTGAAAGCTTTGTTTGGTACGAGGAGACAGATCAGAAAATGAACAGCAACAATTGAAATGGTGAAATAGTGAAAAGTTTTAAAATCATGTTTCTCAGTCGTTTTTATTCCAGTCCCCCTTAAAAGAAATGAAATAGTCTTAATCGCGGCGATGGGCTTGCACCTGAAAGTTGACTTATCAAATTGTGAAGGTCACACATGCATGGGTTTCAGAACCTGATCAGTTTAATTAATTCAGACATGTCCGAGATATCCTTTCGACAAGGGGACAGCTCAAAGCTCTTTGATCCATAGGCAAGTATATTTACCTTTCAGATTGGACCTGTTGGATATAGTGAAAAAGCTGGCGACATTAAAGAACTGTTTTACAAGTCCATTCAAAAGGTTTTGGTTTTAGTTACCAGTGTTGGAATTCTGGAATAGTCTCAGGGCTTGTACACAGGGCAATCAATTTTTCCCCTAGATGTTGTTGCCACAACAATTTGCTGAAGAATAATGGAAATTCAGTGATTCTCTTTCTTTAATCGGCCACAACCAGAAAAGAATTTAGAAACAAGAGGGCATTGATCTTCACCACAAGGCAGATGCCAAGGTAAGAATATATTTTTCATATTTTGACTGTTGATTATATTAATGTTTTAATTGTTGTCATTATTATTTTATAAATTTCAGGTTGTTATTTCAAATACGAAGATACAACTGTTGTTTTTATCTACTTTCTTTCAGTATATTGTTTGGCTCAATAATGTTTAAATCTTGTAATTCCTTTCATTCCTTGTGACTACATGTCAGTGGTACAGTTTGTTGGGATGTTTATCATTATTGTTACAGTCGACTCCACATAAGTCGACGTCGTTTAAGTAGATTTTCGGGATAAGTAGATGTTTTTTCATAGAACCTCCCCCGTGCTTTATATTTTGTTGTAAAATAGAGCCGCTTAAGTTGACATCTACTTATCCGACACGTCGCC